>MNCI01029147.1:39504-136852 GCA_015680685.1 Gnetum montanum | reverse complement strand
CGATTTAATAGTCAAGAGGGTTCAGAAAATCTTTGGTATTTTGATGGGACCAAAATAGCTTCTTTTTATCTTTAAAGTGAATCTCCATAGTATTTCAATCAGAAATTGTCAAGTCTTTTGAAGGTTCTGTTGAATGCAATTGTTGACATCCATTATCTAGCCAAAATGGAGTCTCGTACGTGATAGTTTATGTAGCAATTTTTGGTAGCATAGTAGGATTGTCTTGAAGAAATTGCTTATTTGGGCCTTAGAAGTTTGAACAATTCGTAGTTATTGAAGTTGGGGATAGCTTTATTGTGAAGTGTTTACTCGTATCATTTTACCTTGTTTAAATATTTGAGGTATTTACACAAATCTGCTTTCTTTTTCTCTTATCTCTAATTTCCATTAAATATTGCTCTATTTCTAGTTTTCTTATGGAACTATCTCTTTCTCTTGGGAAAATTAGAAGTAGATTCGTAGATTTGTGCTCAAATGTTTTTGCAAAAATTTATTTGTTACAAGTAGTATTATAAGGACCACGTAGGCTAGGTAATTGAACAAAATAGGAACTCTCAACAACTCACAATACTTGGCAAAGTTGGCTGAATCTCTTTAGAATAAGTTACTTGTAGTTTACACACAATGCAATCATTTCATTTTTCACAACTGCACACCACAACAGCACACACATATACTCACATTAACTACTATGTTTATTTGGAGGTATTTGGGCCTTGGTGTTGCCAGAGACTAGCAGGCACCTAAATCCTGTTCGAGGACACTTGTTGGCGGTTGCGTCCTAAACGATCGCCAACAACTATAGAGTGTCTAATCTGAGGAAGCAAATCTAAGGCTGAAAATAAGGAACACATGATCCCTTTGATGCCACCATGGGCTAATATTATTGACTCCTACACAAATTTCCTAGCCATGATTACTCTTAGAGGAAATAACTTTTCCACATCATAGATGGGCTTAGGGTAGAAACAAGAAGAACCCTTGGGGTGTATGCCCAAGGGAGGTTGTCTAAAATGAGAGCTCATCAACTACAAAGGCTAATTAAGTTGATAGCAAAAGAAGAAGGTGAGCTATGAAAAAGAAAGAATGTTGAAGAGTATAATAGGAACCCATCCATCATGAAATGAGAGGTCCAATTTTGTGATGAGGAGGAGTCACAACTTAATGAGGTGATGAACAGAAAGAGCTTGCCTATCCAAAAATTTGTTTCTCACATTTTAGCCAAGGTTGACAAGTTATGGAACTCTTTGGATGAAAAGTTTCAAACTGCTTTGAAAATTGTTGAAGATTCCAAAGAGCAAAATAGTCATCATAATTGTAGATGGTGAAAAGAAGTTGAACATGCCTACTAAAGAGGTAAGGACAAAGCTGTTGTAGTAGAGGAAGTTGTGGAGTCTAACTTTGGTGATGAAACCAAATGTGACATCTATCAATATGAACATCCCAAGGGATGTTTCCCTATGATTTCACACTTACAAGAGTCTGGAGTATATGCATTAAATCCCCACCTAACATGTAGGCAAGCTCCAAGATGATTACCTTACCCTCAAGGCAATCCAAGGTCATCCCAACAGCAACAACAAGCTTACTACCCAAGTGAAACTCCTTCACAAACTTATGAATAGTACCGATAATGGTACCAACCACAATCGAGGGGAATGCCACCACCAAGGCAGCAATACCCTTATAGGCAACCAGATCCATACGGGCACTATGTTTAGTAACCTATTTCCCCTAGATGTTTAGCAAGTCATGCATCATTCTAGCATCACTATTACCCTCCAAAGTACCATTGAACACATTCACCATCTACTTGAGGAGAAAACCCATATTAGTATCCTTATCATCCTTCACATCCCTCTGCACCTACACCTCCACCTTTAACTCAGTTACCTCCTGCTCCATCTACACAAGGTGAAATTACCCCACAACCATAGTAATGAAATGCTACAAGGGTTGTACACTCACAACCAGTTTTTCAACCCAGTGGTCCAGATAATCAATCAAGGAAATGACCTTTCCTTTGACCTAGTAGTCCTTTCCAACCCTTACAATCTACTCTAGTTGATCACCCTATATCTCTAGTACCCTTATCCTCTACATCAAATACCTTAGAGAACCCTTCAAACCAAGTGCCACCTAGGACCCACACTGTAATGTTAACTCATGTTGTTTCTGACAGGATCAAGGTTGATAACCTTCCTATAAAAATATCTAATCTAGGAAGTCCACTCATCTTTCTATAGATTGTTAGACAAGAGCCATGCAAGGCTCTTCTTGACTTTGATTCTAGAGTTAACTAAATCTTCCATGATATGTATAAATCTTGGAACCTACCACCTCTTAAGAAGAGCAACACCCATTTAGAATTAGTAAATCAATCGATTATGATCCCTTTGGGATTAGTAGAGGACATTGTGACCATAGTTTATAGGTGGTCCTATCATGCTAATTTTCTGGTAATCAAGGTGGAAAACTACAAAAGTGACTTTCCCATCATCATGAGAAGGGATTGGTTAAGCACAATCAATGAACGAATGGGTATAAGGGACCTATCTCTTGAAATATCTAAGGAGAATGAATTAGAAAAATTTGAGAAGAAGTGTATTCCATGCATCACGTACAACGACAATGGGTGCAATTGTATGCAAAAGATTTGGTTTATCAAAAGCACATACATTAAGGCATGTAATCAGTGTGCACAAGAAGTTAATATGTAACGGTGTCTGTATGCAGCAACTACAAAGCAGGAGGAAACCTAGTGGTTGATAGCTAATTTAGATAGTAGCACAATATGCATGGAAAGAACTAAGATTTTAACTTGTGCATATGTAGAGGCATGGATAAAATTGAACAAGTCCATTTCAAACTCTCTAATAAAAATGATGATAATTTTTGGGAAGAGTTGGAGATCCTTGATCACTTTAAGCAAGAGCCCCTAGAACTAAAAACTCTACCAGTCCGAATGAAGTATGCATTTTTAAAGAATAATAAACTAGTCATCATTAATGCCAAATTTTCTCCTAAATAAAAAGAAATTTTTTTGGAAATGATGAATAAATGGTCAACAGCCTTTACTTGGTCATATCCAAAACTAACAAGAATTGATCTAAGGATATGCCAACACTGCATTTACACTGACTTAGCCATGAAGCCTAGAAGGTAGTCACAGAGGTGGCTAAACCCCAAATTGAAGAAAATTGTTAAGGAGGACATTGAGCAACTCCTCCAGGCAAGGATTATCTATCCAATCATGGATAGTGAGTGTTTTATCCCATTTTTAATTGTACTAAATAAGGGTGATAATGGTGGATTTGCATTAACTTTAGGTTGTTAAACATGGAAACATTTAAGGATCACTTTCCTTTGCTATTCATGGATCAAGTATTAGACACCATATTTGGGCATTTTTATTATAGTTTCTTCGATGGTTATAGTGGCTATAACAAAATCCAAATTGCACCCGAAAACTAAGCCAAGATAAAATTCATGAGTCCCTGGGGAACTTTTTCATACTGTAAGATGTCATTTGGTCTATGCAATGCCCCTGCAACATTTCAATACTTGGTCCTTAGTATCTTTCAATAAAAAATCGGTAGTGGTGTTGAAGTTTTTATCAATGACTTCTCCACCTATGGAGCTAATTTTGAGCAAGCCTTGGACAAACTTGAGCAAGTACTAAAGAGATGTGTTGAGACAAACCTATGGCTCAACTGGTAAAAAAGTCATCTCATGGTCCAAGAAGGCATCGTGCTAGGGCATTGAATTTTGTAGAAAAGGATTGAGGTAGACCCAGAAAATATAAGGATCATCCAAGGAATAACAACCCAACCAAAGACCATCAAAGATGTTCAATCATTTCTTGGACATACTAGTTACTACTGATGCATTATTAAGAATTCTCTAGGATTGCTAAACTATTGGTAGAACTTACCAAGAAAGATGCACCTTTCATATGGACTAAGGAATGTGAAAATGCATTCCAAAAATTAAAAGATAAACTCATAGAAATACCAATCCTACGAGCACATGATTGGTCCAAACCATTCCATATCATGATAGACACATCTAACTATGCTTTGGAAGCCATGCTCATGCAGATGAATGATAAGAAACATCCATATTATATCCACTGCATGATTTGAAGCATTGTGGATGCACAATTAAATTACACCACCACAAAAAAATAATTAATGGTAGTGGTGTATACACTAGAAAAGTTTAGAAATTATGTGCTAGGTTATAAAGTATTTGTACATATGGACCACATTGTAATTCAATTTCTTATGAATAAGTCAATGGTGATTCCTCATGTTATACGGTGGCTTATGACCTTGTAGGAATTTGATATTACTATGGTAGATCAAAAAGGGATCGAGAATGTGATCACTAACCATCTTTCTCACTTAATATGGGATAACAAAGAGGAGGAGAGCTTGATCTCTAATCAATTTCTAGACAAACTCCTCTTTACTAGAGCAATAAATGAACAAACACCTAAAAAGGTAGTATGGTATAATGGCATCCTTAGATATCTTCTCACTCAAGAGATTCCACAAGACTTGGATTTTAGAAAAAAACAACAATTACTTAATCCGGTCAAATACTTCATGGAAATTAATAGATACCTTTACGAGGTGTGTTCCAATGGCCTGATCCATTAGTGCGTCCCTAACAAAGATCAACTACATGTTCTCTAGGATGCTCATGAAGGACCTTGCGAAGGCCACTATGTAGGGAGATGCATGGCCATAAAAATCCTAATGGCAGGATACTATTAGCCCACAATCTTTAGGGATGCCCACCAGTTTGTCAAGTCTTGTAAATGTTGTCAATGTGACAGGGGGATGATCACTCATATGAAAGATCCTCAATAGTGGATTCAACCACTAAAACCTTTCGACATATGGGGTGTTGACTTCATGGGTTCCATCACACCAATGTATAATGGGAAATAGTATATTATAGTAGTAGTTTACTATTGCACAAAATGGGCTATAGCGGTAGTTGTTACAAACTACACATCATCCACTACTACTAGATTTATACAACAACATATTATCAATAGGTTTGGGATGCCATGTTCACTAATTTCTGATAATGGAACTCATTTCACAAGTACCACATTTAGAAAATTCATGCAACAATTGGGGGTACAACATAAATTAACAACACCTTACCACTTCCAAGCCAATGGTCAAGCAAAGGTAACCAACTAGGAGCTTATTAAAATATTAATGCAAACGATTAGCAAATATAGGAAGTATTGGAGCACATGATGCTCTATAGGCTTATTGATCAACTTGGAAACTTCCTATTGGATATTCTTCCTATGAGTTAGTGTATAGAAAACTTCCAACATTTCCAATTCAATCTGAGCTCTGTATACTTTCAATGGCCTATGATCTAAACCTTGACCTAAGCTTAGCACAAAAGAAGAGATTGATCAATCTAAACATGCTAGACAAAAATCACTTAGTGACCCTATCTTTGAATAAGATGAACAAAGCATTTAGCAAGCAACGCCATGACCTTAGAATTAGGAAAGTAAGGTTTCAAGTAGGAGATAAGGTCCTTTACTCAAATCCTACACATGTACCTCAAAAGGAAAAATTTCAAACATTATGGAAGGGACCTTACATAATCGATCAAACCTTTTCCTCTTGGGCCATGATAATTTACAAACCTGACAACCCAAATAAAAAGTAGTTGGTCAATATACAATAAGTCAAGCCTTTCCTAGAATCAAGATTGGCTAATGTAAATACTGCTTCACCTAATGGACATCCACATTCTATTTTTTTGATCTCCTCCTTCTAACTCAGTCATGGGGGAGATGGCCATACATGCTAACCATTACCATGGCCTCTCAGTTTTTCTACCCTTTTTGGTTTTTCATATTTTTGATTTTAAAAATTTTTGATTATCAAATTTTTCTAATTTTATACCATTTTTAGTACATTTAAATTTTCTTAATTATTTTACACTTTCTTATATATTTTACTTTTTTTGTCTCTTTTATTTCTCATTTTCTCATTTTTTCTAATAAATCTACTTTATTTTCATAGGACACAATGTTGTTATTGTTGTTTACTAATGATGGTTTGTGCTTAATGTGTGATTGTTAATGTTTGGTTTCTATTTTTGAATTCTGGTGTTTGATGACTTTGACATAGTTTATTTTTCATGGGATAGGTAGTGCGTCCATGTCATCCACCCATCTGATGAACTCTATGGTTTTCCTTGTTTTAGAAATTTGAGGTCCCTTTTTCATTAAAGAAACTTTTAATCAATTGATGACCTTGGTAGTTCCAGAATTGGGAAGGATCCAAAGGTTTGTGAAGGGTGTGACTTCAAAGGGACTCAATACTCTTTGTACTCTTCTCCTTGCTTAAGTGCTTGAGTGTTTTTTTTAGACTTCTTACTGTTCCATACCACCTAATGATCAGAAGCTAAATAACATCACTACATGGTGTGGTTCCCATGATTAAAAAAAATGATAGAAATTAAAATCACACACCTTCAACATGAATAAATTCCTCACATGGTGTGGTTCCCATTTCAAAAAAAAAAAATGAAAATTCAAAGCACACCCCTTGGACAAATAAAAGGGCTACAAGCATTGGTTATGGGACTCAAATGACATACACCTATGCCTGAAGGTCCCCTCTAACTAAGGCCCTCTCTCTCTCTCTCTCACTTCATACCTCTCTCTCCTCTTATGGAATGGTGGTTTTCTTGCAAGGACACTCTTGTGTCTTGCGTGGATGGATTAGTCTTAGAGTGGTAATGCAAAGTCACTAAAAGTGGATGGTTTTGGTCTAGACTAAGGATGGAACTTCATGGATCATTTTAACCACAAATCAATAAGGAACTTCTTATGACTTCAATTTGGAACTCCATTTTACCTTCTCTATCATCCATCCATGTTATCATAACTCACCTAACTACTGGGTTCTATATTATGCTCTATGTCTTAGTCTAACGTATTTGGATTCTTGAGTGGATTCTTTTGGGTTGGTCCTTAACTTGTCATGATCATTAAATTAACTAAAGGGCCCATGAACTCCGTAGTTGAGGTTATGCAAGGAAAAAAAAGGGCATGAGCCTACTATGTGGAGGACCCACTTGCATAGCTTTTGGCTTGATTAGTTAAGGTTCATTACCTTTGACATCATTACAATCTTATATTTTGTATTTTCTATTCTATAAACCACTCAATACTCCTTAATCTTTCATTGCATTCATCCATTAAATCAAAATTTCTCCATTTTTTCAAATTTATGAACTTTAGCACCTTCTTCTCATGATTTTATATTATTCTTGGTCTTCTAAGATTTTATTTGATCCCAATTTCATTGAAAAATACGTTGTATTTGAAAAGTTTGACCAAAGTCAATGATGGTCAACAATTGCGTTATTGAGGCCTCATCGACGCAGTTGACCCTGTTGATGGGGCCCCATCATTGAGGCCTTGTCAACGCAATACAAAAATATTATATATATCATTAGATACTTTGGGAATTTTTTGTCATTTACTCATAACACATGGGGAATTTTTGCAGTTTTTTAGAGCCCAAAATCTTCTAGAGCCCATAACTTTCAAGCCATTTATCCAAATCCCTTCATTTTTCAATCCTGCAATTATTGGAACTAAGATCTTTATCATGGGGGCCACAAACCTTAAGGTTTCTAATGCAATTTTTGAAAAAAAAAATTAACTCCCCTAGGGGTTAGTAAATTT
The DNA here is from genome assembly GCA_015680685.1 of Gnetum montanum. Lineage (NCBI taxonomy): Eukaryota > Viridiplantae > Streptophyta > Gnetopsida > Gnetales > Gnetaceae > Gnetum > Gnetum montanum. Next base: position 129,108 of record MNCI01029147.1, on the reverse strand, counting down.
AATCATACATAAATATCAAGTTTTTCCAAGTTAACCATTCCAAAAACCTCCGGGATGATTTATCAATGATAAGGCATAAATAGAAATAATAATTAAGTTGATTAAATCAACCATAATCACAACTTAGGCAAGTGTAACTACCCTTAAGAGTTAAGGTATTCCAACTATTTTAAGGTTATACAATGATTGCTAATCCATGGTTTTATTGTGATTATAGATGGCACCCAAAGGAAGGAGAACCCTTGCAACCACGAGAGAAATAACCTAGAGCTGGAAGGGACCAGTAGGAACAATGCCAAGAACAACAAGAGGTGAGCCATGTAATGCGAACTCTTCGAGATGAACCAAAAGTAGATTCTGTTCAACAAATTCTAGAAGAAGAAGTACCTACTGAACAATTTCAACAAGGAGAAGTTTCCAAACCTATGCCTAGGCTTGAGGTCACCCTGACTCAAGCCTATCTAGACATCATCAAGTCCTGAGAGCACTAGAGATCAATTCTTCAAGAAATAAAATTTAGGCCATTTTTGGAGAAAGCTCTAGAAGATGTCAAAACACAATTGCAGACCTCTCCTATGTGGCCAATCACCATGACCAGTGGGGAGTGGTACATGGGAGAGAATTATCTTCTCTAGAATAGCCAAAGGCAAGGGTCCATTGTGAAGATCAAGGATGTTCAAGTGTCCTATTCGATGGAGGCCATTGCATAGACACTAGGGTTGCCCAACATCAAAACACAGCTAGCAGAAATATCAACAAAAGGAGACCCTAAGGTGAAAAGGGAGTGGACCCAGTGATGTTATAAGGTGGATCATAAGGATTATGGTATGCTCACACTAGTAGAGAAAATTTATTTCAAGATTGCGACCTATCACCTCAATCCAACAGTGAGGCCAAGTAAGGTGACTACCTTCTCCACTCATGCATGTGCCGCTCTAAGTAGGAAATTTTCTAGTAACCTTCCATAACTAATTTATTTGAAGATTGAGAAGCATTTCAAGGAGAACAAATATGGAAGGAGGACCCTACCCTTTCCAAGCCTGATAAGAAAACTTCGTAAGAGGACAAGTATTATTCGCTATTCCAATGACACTCTCAAGCATGCTCCCTTGGCCTCATGGGTAGAAATTATGAAGGATAAAATGCCAGTAGCCATCCAAGAAGAGGAGCTACCACCACCACTACCCACTCAAGAGACAACATCGAAGGCCTGCACAGTCCTTAAGTATTTGCAACAAGTCTGAGAGTAGCTCTTGAGTGAACAAGAGCAGCATGCAGGAACAAGTGGTACAAATCCATCTATGTATCAACTAGTAATGAGTCACCTTAATGAGGTGGCTTAAAAAATTATCTAGATAGAGAGGGGTGGTTCCATTTCTCTACCCAAAGAATGTAGCTACCTTTGAGGTCAAATCCCAATGCTCGGAAGGTGATAGTGTCACTAGTGATACATCATTTATTCCCAAAAATTTCTAAGAATGCCACCACTTTCTTAGTGAGGTTGGAGGAAGGTAAAGAGGTAATTGTCTTTGTGATGCAACACCAAGGATAGGAAATAGTGGTAGAAGTGGTAGCTAATTGTGTAGCTAAAGCACTAAATACATCGACAGCATCTATACTAGACGTATCTGCACTCCAAGATGTACAAATGTCTGTAGGCACGATTAGTGGGAAATTGAATGTAGCCCAGCATGAACAACTACTAGAAAAACTCATGGGAAATGAGCAACCAACTCTAGATATATTTGATCTTTCTAAGAACATCATTGCAATCTAGTCAAAGCTACTAAATGCAAGGGGAAAATGCAACATTTTTGAAGGGCAACTAGAAATGGCCCAAGAGTGAAACCAATGCTTGATTGTAGAGGTTGCTAAACTCTGTGCCTAACTTGTAGAGTAAAAAATTCTCAACCCAGCAATGACAAGTGATGAAGCTATCAAATAGCTTCAAGAACAACTTCAAAAGGCTTAGGAGGAAGCAACAATGGCTATCTTCAAATAGTCCATGGAAGAAGCTAAAAATAATTTAATTAAGAAGGACTTAAATCATATGCACTAAGAAAATGAGACACTAACTACACAAAATCATCACCTACGAAATGTTGATGATCAAAGAGATCAAATGTAGGAATTCATTCATCAATAGTAGGAGCATCTTGCCAGAGTCAACATTGAATTGAGAAAATTGGCTGTAGAGAATTGAAATTTATTAATGGAGATGCAAACCTTGCAACAAAAGTCTACCATCAAAATCATTGCTTGGAAGAATGAATCTCTCAAGTTTAAAAGGGTGAAAAATCACTACAGGGACCAAGTAGGATTGCAAAAGGAAATTAATTAAAAAGAAATCCAAATGGGAAAGTCTAAAGTTAATGAAGCCCTCCAACAAATTTAGCAAAGAAGAGAGATGTGGTAGTCCATCCTTGATGGGATTAATGCCTACAAAAAAGTGAAGATCCACTTAAAGGAGTTGCAGATCGAAGAAATAATAGAATATATGGAGTTGGCCAATCTTCATTATGGAAACCTAGTAATGCTGATAGTTGAATGGCTATTGTCAAAGTTGGAGAAGCAAGTGGCTAGCTCATATTTGCTATACAAGGCTGAGTTCAAACACCATAAAGAAACCAAGAAAAAGTTTGAAACTACTAATGTTGAACTCAAAGTCCTCAAAGGATGATTCATAGACCAACAATCCATTTTCGAGGACCTATTCCAATGAAGGAATGACTACCAAGAGTTGAAGAACATAGTGTGAGCATTCAACATTGAATGCAAATAGTTTAGTGCCTAGTTTTTCAATGTCAAGGAGTTGCTTCCAATGATCCCATATCCTTGGGATGTGTCCATTCGAACCCACATTGGGGAAGCTACATGGATAGTGCATGATCCTAGGAGTAAGGAGGAGAAAATGAAAGCAATGTTGGATGCTTTCCACCTCCCACTTGAAGTTGTAGTAGTAGTAGGACAACTATAGCCTCAACCACCACTAGTGTGTGAAGCCAATGAAGGTCCCTCAAAGCCTCAAGAACCACCACCACCTAGTGTTGTTTGATCTTCTCCAACAAGCTTCACATCAATAGGGAATGTGTTGTTCAAATTTTATTGAGTTGTATTATGGTGTTTAATTTTGTGTCTTGAACACCACCATTTCTCTAATGTGTTGATTCATACACCTGGGCACTCCATTTTTTGTTAAGTTAGTCAAGTTTGTTTTGTTGAAAGAAAAGTCAATCAATAATCCCATACCTTTCCAATTTTGTAAAAGAACTCAAGGACAATTTTTCATTTAGTCATGGGAGTATGATGAGTCATCATTGGTTGGCTGTAATGATGAGGCCTCATTGATGTAGTTGACTGCATTGACGAGGCCTCGTCCACAAGGCCTTGTTGATGCATTTTGACCTACATAGATGATGCCTCATTGATGCACTGTTTTTCCATCATCTATAAATATGCACCTACCCACCACATTTATGGAGAATCCAAATTTCAATTGTAGTGAAGCTCTTTCATTTTTTCCATTTAAAAGTTAGAAATTTTTTCCCTCAGTGCTCGTAGTAGGAGTCATTGAGTGTATGGATCTTTATTTAAGCATTGTTGTACCTAAGCACGATAGTGTGTGTCGTAATAAAGATAAGCTTTTTGATAAACCTTATAGCACTTTGGATAGATTAGCTCTTTTTATTTATGCATTCAATGTTTTAATTATTTGTTAATTATTATCAATTATTTTCTATCAATTGAATTAATGAGGTTATTAAGCTAGATAGATTAAATACATACATATGATCGCTTCACGCGTAACATGTATTCAGTTAGTAATCCTAGCAACGTTATTGCTTGGTACACCTAGTAGTGTAATGTTTGGTTGTCTAGCAGTGGATACGTGGGTTTAAGACGTGTACAAAAAGTGGGAATGGATACTTATGTTAGGATTAGCTTAATAATAGTTAGTTAATTAATTTATATTAGTTAATCAAATTTTTTTTACCTACATTTTGAGCACCCAAAACATAAAACATAAAATGATAAAAATCATATACCTCAACTACACCTAACCATACCAACATGCATCACAAGTGTAGTTGGGAGGACAATGATTGACCTTAAGGCTAGATTTACTTTTTAAAGGGCTAGTGCATTGGAAATGATAAAGTCCATGGAATTCAATTAAGTCACATGTGAACACTTCATGATTCATATGATTGGGCATAGGGGTACCTTGTTGTTCGTCAACTTAAGTCAAGGTCAAGGTCAAGGTCACAAGCTGTTAAAAGTGTATGGAGCTTGGATTAAATTGTGAATGTTGGAAGCTTTCTATACACCAACTTATAGGGAGAGTAGCCAATAGGGAGTTTCCATGTTAAGCAGTAGGCCCAAATGGCATCGTTAAGTTTTGTGCTCCAATCTCTCCTATATTTACTAACAATTATTTTTAGAATCTTTGGTTCTCCCTATTAGTAACCTTTGCTTTAACATGGGCTTGGGGATGATAAGGTGTTGTTAATTTATGGTTAACCCCCAAGCATTGTAGAAGCTTCCGAAAGATAGTGCTATAAAGTGGGTTCCATTATTAGAAATCAATGAAAAATGGTCTTTGAATGTTTCCATGTTTAATTACTAACAATCAATGCAAACCCACCATTTTCCACCTCTCTTTGATACTATCATGAGTGGGTTGATCCACTTGCTATCTACAATGGGATAGATAAACCCTACCTTAAGAAGTTTCTCAATTTAGATAAATCATTGTGGTTTCCTCCTTAGCTTCATGGATAGATTAGTGTAGATATGATGTTGGCATGTCCTAGGATCAATCATTGTGAGATTAGGATATGACCAAGCAAAGATTATTGGCCACCTATTAACCATTTTAACAGTTTTTCTTTCTACTCAGGAGCAAGTTTGGCATTAAGTATGACCAGCTTGCCTTTTGTTAAGAATGCACATTTTAGGCCAATAGGTAGATTTTTTAACTCTAGGGGCTCTTTCTTGAAATTCTCAAGGATTTTCAACTCTCCCCAATTGGTATCATCATTTTTATTATCAGAGAGTTGGTGATGAACTTACTCTAGTTCATCCATGCCTATGGCATAAGTGCATCTTAGGCTCTCAGTGGGTTCCATGCACATTGTGCTACTATCAAAATTAGTGGTCATCCATTGGGTTCCCTCTTATTTTGTGGTTGTTGCATATAGAAACCTTTGAATATTTGCTTCATGTGCACACTACCTACATGCAAAAATAGATGCTCATTTCATGGACTAGAGTTTCTGCATACAATTTCACCTTGTATCACTATACATGATGCATGGAACTCATTTCTTCTCAATCTTTCCAAATGCATTTTCCTTAGATATTTCCAAGGAAAAATCTCTGATGTCCATTCTTGCATCAACAGTGCTTAGCCATGGCCTTCCCATAATGATTGGGAAGTCCCCTTTATAGTTTTCAATCTTAATTACTAAAAAATTGGTAAGATAAGACCATCCATAAATGGTGATCACAATGCCTTCTAAAAATCCCAATGAAATAGTAATGGATTGGTCTACCAATTCTAATAATATATTGCTCTTCTTAAGAGGTGGTAGGTTCTAGGTAATGTACATCTCATGAGAAATTAAGTTAACACTAAAACCTAAATATGGAAGAGCTTTACATAATTCATTCCTAGCAATCTGTAAATAGATAAAAGGACTTCTAGGATCAACTAATTTCCTAGGAAGGTTGTCAGCCCGCATCCAGTTAGATACAACATGAATGAGCATAACAGTATGGATTTTGGGCAACATTTGGTTTGAAGGGTTCTCAATGGAATGGTATGTAGAGGATGAGGTAGGAGCAAGGTGACTAGCTGCCTAAGTCTATGAGGGCTTAGTAGGGCTATTGGGTTAGAAGAATGGTCTTTTACAAGCATAAGGTTTTCAACCACTTGGTTGATGAACCAATTGTAGATTGATGGCCCTACTAGAAATGCATTGCTATGGCTAGGCTAGAAGTTCATTGTACATGGATGGAGCAAGTGGTAGTTGTGTTGAGGGTAGAGGGATAGCTACAAGTATAAGAGGAGGCTAAGGATAGAATGTGGCAACCCTCCTATAATGTGGAGAATGAGTTTGATAGTATTTAGAAGGGTAGTAGTGATGTTGAAAAGGAGAAACATGACTGGAAGAGTCACGTGGAGACAAGGGTTTCCCAACGTAATGCCCATATGGATATGGTTATCTGTAAGGGTACTACTACCTTGGCGATGGTAGTGCCCATGACTATGATTGTTATCACTATTGATACTACTCGTATGATTGTGGTAGAGTTCTACTTGGATAATATTGTTGTTGTTGATGGAACTACCAAGAATTTCCTTGAGGATAAGGCAATCTTCTAGGTGTTTTTCTTTTTGCTAATCATGGATTCGAAGCATACATCCCAAACTTTTGTAAGTGTGACACAATGGGGCAACATCCTTTAGGATGTTCATATTGGCAGATGTCACATCTAGTATCATCATTGATTCAATTTCCATAACTTCCTTTAGTGCAACAATCTTAGCCATACCTCTTTGATTAGCACATTCATCTTCCTTTCACCTCTTGTGGTCATGATCACTACCTTGTTCTTTGGACTCTTCAGCAATTTTTAGGTGAGCTTGAAATATACTATCCATAGAGTCCCATAATTAATCTACCTTAGCTAAAATTTTAGAGGTAAATTTTGAATTGACATGGTTTTCTAGTTCGTCACCTTATCAAGTGATGATTCCTCCTCACTATTATAGAATTAGGCCTCCCTCTTGTGAATGGAAGGATCTCAGTTGTATTCTTCTACACTTTTGCCTTTCCTCAACTCTTCTTCTTTCTTTGCTACCTGCTCAATCAATCATTGGATCGGATGGACTCCTAATTCTAACAATCTCCCTTGGGCATAAACTGCAAGAGTTCTTCTCATTTCTAATCAGAGCCATCTATGATATGGAAAATTTTCCTCTGTTAAGAATAACCATGGCTAGGATGTCTTTGCAATAGAGAATAATATCGGTCCATGGTTGCATCCAAGCATTCATGCATACCTTGTTTCCATCCTTAGATCTACCTTCTCAAGTTGGACACTCAGGAGTACATCTGATATTTTTCATTAAATAGTTTGAGCATTGTACTTCACTATTGAATATATTTTGGTTCTAAGAACTAGTAGTATATTTCTACTGCTTTGATGAGTGTCCTGAAACTAACTTAAGCTTTTGCTAGTAATTTTCTATATTTTGCAAGGCACAGGCATTATGAGAAGAACTCTTACAGTTTATGCCCAAGGGCGATTGCTAGAATCTAAGTGATATCCCCCTTTGAAACTAGGGATATTATTCATGTCTATCCTCTTGATCTAGCTATCCTTTATGTGCCTTATAGCAATTCTCATTACCTCTTCAATGTTTAGTATGATTTAGGTAACAAGCAAAGGCTTCTTATAGCCATGATCTTGGCATCCACAATGCCCTCTACTATACCTTCATTCATGATGATGGACCTCTCTTGAATGCCCACACCCTAGATCATGACTTGCCTAATGGTCCCTACAATCATCTCAATACTATCGATTACCTCCATCATGATCATGTCCTCTACAATTGTGTTCGAAGCTAGAAGAGGAAGAAGAAGATGATGAAGGTAAAGAAGAAGAAGAACTAGCACCATCATGATAACTACCACCCCTTCTTTAGTGATCGTGGCCATGACCTTGATCATGTTGCTTCCTTGCATCATTGTCATGACTCTCCTCTTTGGATTCCCCTTTGTCATGGAATCCATTCTTATCAGAACTAAGATTATGTATCATAGACTATAGGTTTTGGTTTTAATCTCCTTCATTGAACTTAAAGAGAGGAGTCTCTCTATATGGAAAACCCCCAAAGGAGGGTTCTCCAATATCTTTTTGGTGCATTAGGAATGGGGAATCATTAGTCCACTTTCCCTTCATAGATTCATAATGCTGCTCTAGTTATTGATTCCTCAGATGTTATGCATCAATGGGATGATAATTCGTAACATTGCTATCCTACACGACATATTCAATATGAAGCCCTTGGATGCCCAACTACATTAGATGTTGTTGGAGCATTGCAAAAATGGATTGATTGAGTAGAAACACAGAGTTTCCCTTCATGTCGCATCACTACAAAAATTCATTCTAGTGTAGGAGGAAGGTGAAATTGGATATATACTCATTAGGATGAGGATATACCACTCTATATTATTAAGGCACCTGCTAATTTTCTCCATCAGACTTGGGCAAAGAATCACTCCTATGAGAAGAAACATCTTGTATTAGAAGATAAGAAATGTAGTATGCTTCCTTAGAGTTGTTGTAGTTATTTTAATGTATGATATGACTTTAAGGATCATTTTAACAATGTTAAATAAATTTTCACTATGTCCTAGATAGCACACATAACAAACTAAAAGTCCTTGGCAATAGCACCAATGATGAGAAGCAAGTACCCCTACGCTCAACCATACGAATCACAAAAATTCACATGCAATCCAATCAAATTTCGCAGACCTTAAGTTCCTAAGTACATTCATCTTAGAGCATGAAATCTAATCATGATAATTGTTGTCTTCTTAATTACACTTGTGAAGCTTAGTTGTATGGTTAAGTGCAATTAAGGCACATGTTTTTTATTATTTTATATTTTATTTGTCTACAATTAACAACAAGTTTAAACTCAATTTATGAACCAATTTAACTAATATTATTGCTAATTAATAACTAACTATTCTAACATAAGCATCTAGTTCCACTTTTCCTGCATATCCTGAACACATATAACATTGCTAGGTTACTAAATGTTAAGCACTGTTGGGATTATCAAGTGTCATGTGCATGCTCGAAGTGGTCATGCTTATGTGCTCAATTAATTTCTATTTAAGTTTGCTAACTTATCTTAGATTAATTTATCTTAATTACTTAGAAGCATTAAATGAAATTGCATCAAACATTAAATGCATAAATAAAATATTTAAGCTACCAAGGTGCTATAAGGTTTGATCAGAAAACTCATCTTTATTGTTGCACACACTATCGTGTTCAAGTACAATAGTTCTTGAATAAAGACTTGTACACTAAATGACTCCTACTAAGGACACTACAAGAGCTCTACTATGCTATGATAAAACCTATGCCCAAACCATGCATCCAAGCACTATATTTATGAATCGGCATACATCCTACAATATCAAATATCCAACATTACTTCTTGGGCCCTCATATCAGGTACCCAATATTAGGCTTCAATATTGGATATCCAATATCAAAGCTAGACAAAGTACTATTCATCAATGTACCACAATTCACTAAGTTTCAAATGCTATGAAAAGGATCTTATATCATACATGCAAATTTGTCTTTTGGAGAAATGACCATTTGCCATCAATCAAACCGACATAAACATCTGTTAGTCAAAATACAACAAATTAAATCAATCCTAGAACCCAAGGTAATCAACAATACTAACATCTCTGAATATGCTTGCTCCATCTTTTAGATCTCCTCCTCTCAACATAGTCATGAGGGAGATAGCCATCCAAGCCAACACCTTGATGAGGCTAACCTATTTTTCACCATTTTTTTTAGACCATACTTCATATGTTTTTTATTTTCTTACATATTTTATTTATTATTATTTATATAATATTTGTTTTCTTTTTCTTTCATTTTCCTTTTCTTTTTCTTTTTTCTTTTATTAGTTTCCTATAGTTTATTGAAAATCTTAGATTTTTTTATTAGCACCACAAATTTGGAAAGTTATTAAAGAAAGCTACTATCATAACCAAAAATTTTACATAAATTTAATTATGTAATTTAATTCATATGATTAATTCTTTAATGATATCATATATGTTTAAATAAATTAGCTTATTGTTATTATTATTATTGTTATTATTGTTATTATTGTTGTTAGTTTCCTACATAAATGAATGCAATCTGCTTGTTAGGTTATTTTGTTAAAGTTTTGTATCCTTTATTTTATTATTATTGAAGCTTAGACATATATCTTCTAAATATTCTATGATTAAATGTTGAAATCCCATTATCCAAGTAATTTTATCTTTTGTCAGATATCATGCCTTTATGAGTGTTTGGCTATGCATATTTATCTCTTTATGTACATTTATGCTTCATTATGCACATCTAGTCATGCATCTTTTTATTTTATTATTATTTTATTATGTACATGTGCTTCTATAATACTTTGTTTATAAAGAAATTATAGACTCTAACCCTCCCCAAACCAGATCCTTTGTTACCTTTTATCATTAAGCTAGGATTTGGAATTAATTTTTAGTTAAAATTAAATATTGCTTAAATTAGCTTTGTTAAGAAAATACCTTAGAATGATGTCCAATATGACTTTACCAATGTGTCTGAGACATTTGAAAATGTAGGTTTTAACCTTTGGTTTACTAGAATTTGAGCTATGATTCTCATGATATCACAATTTCTAGTTTGCTAGAATACCATAAAAGTTTTGGCATTTAAAGTGGGCTACAATAAAAAGTTATGTTTAGATGAGATTTTAGCATATGATTAGATGTAATACTTGATAAGAATCTTGTAGGTTTTAACGAAATTTAATTTGAAGTCTTAGTGTACATGTTATGAGTATTAGAGTGTGAAGGTATTAAAGGAGAGAGAAATTAGGGAAAATAACTTATGAAAATGAAAATAGTTTTTTTAAAAGTTAAAAATTCAAATAAAAAAGGATGGAAAAGTCAACTCCATTATGCACTTGATGTGAAAAACGAAAATAAAGTAAATATATTATATGTATAACATATAACATATGTTATGTATTATGATTTTTCTTCCTATCGCCTCACGTTTTCTCCCACCACCTCATATGCTTCTTATTTTCAACTATCATTTTCTACACTAACCATCATTGTTTGCCCTTTTTCTTTATTTGAAGTTGAATCATGTTTCTTCTATTCTTTCCCTTACAAATAGGTAGTAACCCTAAATATAACTCATTACAATTTCTAGAAGGGTTTTAAGTGCAACAAGTTAAGCAAGGCAAAGATAAATTGAGAGCTTTAGGTAGAAAAGGAAGACACTAAAGGAATTCTAGAAGCTCTTCTAGCACAAGTAATAAATATTATTTTAATATTCTTTTTATATAGCTATCCTATTTTGTTATGGATCTTCTTTTTGATCTTCTACTTTTCTTCTATGATTTTGGTTATTATGCTGAGATTCTACCAAATTGTTTTTGTTTTGAGCTTGTTTTTTATATTGCCCCTTTTCTTTATCTTTGGTGAACTTTTGAAACTATAGGAACTTTACCTAACCTAGTATGATTATTTTATGAATATTTTGAAACTACTCATGACATAAGTATGATTTTGAAAGAATTTTTTAGAATTTTGGCTTTTTGAAATAAAGTCATAATATTTATATGATAAGAATTTTGTGAAATTTAAGATTTTATGGATTTTGGCCATTTTGAAAATATTTTAGATTTTTGAAATAAAATAATATTATTTATGTGACCATTTGTGATTAGTTGGTAGTGGGAATCGTGAATCTTTTATATACCCCCATCTACATATTGTAGTGTTGTGTTCTTTAGTGAGGCCCATCCCATAGGAAAAAGGGTTATTGGATGGATTTCCTACCCTAGATTTTGATTTGTAAGTTCATGTGAGGCTATGGATTTAGCTAAGACCATGGCACTAAGTAGTTGAGTCTAGTGGAGTTGTAATCAGGGATATTTAAGACCTATCCTTCTGATGTTAGTGGTGAGGCTATTTCCAAGACCCGGAAATGAGTTATTTGGGATCACAAGGCTAATCTGATGATAGTAGTAAGGTTATTCCAAGAGCTGTCAGTGAACCCCTTTAGTAATGAGGGTAACAAAGACCTATCCTTCGGAGATGCCTAATTAAAATATACATTCTTGGATTTTTGTTGGTAGATTTGTGATATCTTTGGACATTTAAATAATTTAAAGGATAACTGAATGGCAGTAGTGAGATTATTCCAAGACCTAATGCATTTTGTTGGTAGTAAGGATGACAAAGACCTAACCTTTAAAGATTCCTAGGTAAATATATATTCTTTGGATTTTTGTATCTCTTTTTGGATTTCTTTTAGGTTTTTTTTCTTTGGATTTTTGGATTTCTTTTGAATTTTTGAAAAATTTTGTGGTAATTCTAGATTTTGGAACATGTTTGAATATTTTATTAGAGGCCTTGTCTAGCCCATAACCTGAGACTTTTGACCCAGAATCTTTATGCTCTATGAAGAGGAAAATATAATAACATTTCTTATTTGAGGAGTTCTCACTCCTGCATTTAGATGTAAAGAGCCTAGAATAGGTGAGGAATTATCGAAAGAGGAACATGAGATGAAAGGTGGATCAATTCTATACATCATAGACCTTCTGAACTTGAAAAATAATTTATGTATATTTTATATTTTTGTAAAATATAAGTCTTGTACACTTTTGGGCTATTTGAGCAATGTACTTATTTTTGCAAATAAATAATAAAATATGATAGATATGAATTTTTCACCAATGCCATTGGGACTATGAGATTGCAAAGAATATTTTTCATTTTAGCATGTGCAATATATTTGGGAAAATTTAATATTATATATTTTATAATAATTTATTATTATTTCATTTAATAAACTTCAAAAATTAATAACTTTATTTCTAAATGTCTATTTAAGATTAAAGTGTTGTTGGGATCATTACTTTGTGTACTATTTTATAATGCACCTAGTGGAATTTTTAGACATTTATCCTTTTGTCACTGTGAAAATCTCCAATTTCTTTTAAATAAATTTTATTTAATTATGTATAAAAGTAAGATGAAATGTTGTTTCATTGTACTAATTTTTATTTGTTTATCTTCTTTTTATAAAATTAATAAATCAAGGTTAAATCCATATCCTTGGGGTTTTGTAGCATCTATATTAGTTACTTATAGGATATTTCATAGATAATTAATAGGGTTATTACATCTATCAACCTTATGATTAACTAAACTAAAAGATCAATTTTTATCTTTGGATTATATTTACTACTAACAATCTATGAATTTTCTAGTGATATTTGGCAGTGAGTTCATGATGTCCACTCATTCCATCCATTTCATGGAAAATCTATATCCTAGAAGCATAAGGTTCTTTCACATTAAACTTAACATTTAATCAATGATCTTAATACCCAATAATTTAGGAAAGGACTAAGTAGGAATGAAAAAGGGTATGACCTCAAGGAGATTTGATATGATTTCTCATAACATCATTCTTAAGGTTCTATGATACCTCACTAGTATATCGTCAATTCGATTGTCAACCATAAAAGGAAGCACATCCCTGCATGGTGTGATTTCCATAAAAAAGCAAACACATGGATTCAAACCATAGTCCTTAGCCTCAATAATTGGCTACAAGCACTAGTTATGGGGCTAAAGAGACATGTTGCCCATGCGTAAAGGCACCCCTCTAACTGATGTCCTCTTTACTTCCTTCTTTTCTTTTCTATTTCTCTTGGAGTAATGGTTTTCCTTTGGGGTTGTTCTAGACTTTCAATTGATGTGAAGAGAGCATATGTCAATGTAAGGTCACTAAAAGTGGAACAAACTTTATCTCAACTTGGAATGAATTAGTATCAAATCACCTTAATCACAATATTCCACAAAGAATCTTGTGTGAATAAGATGTGGATTTTCTTTTCCACATCCTTGCTAAATCATTTATTCACCTCACTACCTCATGCCATAGAAAATTTTTTAGTTTTTTTTCTAAATCATATAACCCTTGAACAATTACGTTTATGTGTATGAAATTTAACTTAACCTAACCATTCATTATTCTTGGGGCTCATGGACTCTTTGTCATGAAGGTATACATGGGCACAAAAGACATCCACTTACATTTGGAAGGATCCACTTACATTCCCTTGGTTTACCTTAAGTTAAAGTTTCTACCATGGGTTGTTTTCTTGATCCATCATCTTGATAACATTATAAAAATCCAATTTTACTTTCGTTGGCATCATAACTTCACCCAAACCTGACAAAATTACTTTTCATAGTCTTAATCTATCCTCTTTTCATGTTATTACCATCCTTCTTCCTATTTTTGAGTTTCATTAGGCTCTTATTTCATTCCAAAACTTATCTAAAATCCCTTCACTTTCCTATGTAAAAAGTTGCTAAGAACAGTTTCATTGATGTAGGTCCATCAATGTAGTATAAAAATTCCATATATATGTATGACACTTAGCTATAGAATAAGAGGAGTTTTGTAGTTTTTGATAGCCAAAATTCTTCCAAGCCTTTTAACTCACACAATTCTTATCTAATTTTACCCATTTTTTATCCTCGTGCTACTTGATAAATGCTTTACATCATGAGAGATACAAATATTTGCTTATCATGGAAAATTTTTCAAAATTTTTCAAACTTCCCAGGGTTAATCTATTAAAATGATATTAAACCAATCACTATAAAGGATTAATACTAACAAACAAAATCTGATAGCTAATAATAAATAATATTAAGATAATATAGTTAGCCATGATCACAAGCCAACACTTAACCTCCCAAAGAAAAACTAAAACATAATCTCATCTAATAAAGGAAGATATACAAATAGCTAGAGGTTATGACTTAGAAAGTTGATCATGGATTATGTTTGTGATAGCAAATAGAACCAAAATAAGGACCACAAGTGGGAGGACCCTCATAGCCAAAGGAAAAGTAACCATGAGGAGGAAGGGACCAACAATAGTAACAACCATATTAGCCTCAAGAACAAGTAGTCAAGGTTAACCATGCTACTCGACCTCTTTAGGAGGAACCTAAAGTGAAATCTATTAGGCAAATTCTAACTGTAGAAACAAGCTAATGCAAGCAAGATGAGGCTTCTATACTAAGGTCTAACTTAGGGGTTATCCTCACAAAGTCCTATTTAAAGGACATCAAGAGCAAGAATGTCCAAATTTCTATCTTCAAAGAGTTGATGATGAGTGGCGAGGTACCCCTACACTCAACGATATGAATATGAGCATAGCATGCACAATCCAGTCAAACTTCATAGACTAAGTGCCTACATGCCTCATGGAACACTTAGGGTTAATCATTCATTGTCTTCCCAGACTTACTTGTAGTTTTCACAGTATATGGTTAAGCAAGTCTGAGGTATATGATTTTTATATCTTTTTATGTTTTATCTCCTATGCTAACAAGGTGAAGGGTGGAGAAACTAATTAACTAACTTTAACTAACTAACTAAGTCTAAATTAACCTAGAATTAGCATCCATTCCCACTTACCATTGACACCCTGAACTGATGCAACCTTGGTTACCAAATGCTAGTCGTTGCTGGGATCACCAAGCGTAACGCACGTGCTCGAAGTGGTCGTACTGAGGCACTTAACTAGGAGAGAAGGGTTGAGCGAGATTTAATAACTAATAAAACATTTAAATGACAAATAATAAATAATAGTAAATAAAATCCTAATTAGCCTATTCCATGCACTGCAAGGTTTATCCAAGAAGTTCATCTTTATTACCGTACACAAACTTGTGTTCAGGTACAATGTCTGCTCGAATAAAGATCCGTTTACTTTGGAGTTCCTACAGCGGGCACATGGAAATTAATCTATCTCTAGAGGGGAAAACCTGCTAGAGTTTCACTATAGTCTAGGCCTAGATTATCAAACAAGGGAGAGCCACCTCTTATTTATATACTTGGTGTTGCATCGCGATATTGCATGTGAAATATCACAGGGGACGATGCAATATCATGTACACGATATCACGTGGGATGTGGATATCACTTCCCATCATACCCCCATGACTAAATGAAAACTCGTCCTCGAGTTCCTTACAAAATATTGGGAAGGTATGGGATTATTAACTGAATGGAACTAATGGTGAATGGGATGACATGTAAACGGATCATCATTATAAGACATGACAAAACTAGTGTTCATGACAACAAGAGTGAACACCTTATTACATTTGACATCAAGCCTTATTTGGCAGTTGAGAGAGAAGAGAGAAGAAGTCTTACTTCTACCAACGCCAAGATTGCGTCTTTCGTTGTCCATTCGTAAGTTCATCATAGATCTTGTTCCTTATGAAGCTTCTTCAGCACTAATCCATTGCAAGTGTTCCCTCCAGATCTAATCCATTATTGTATGATTGACATCTAACACATAACACATTCTTATATTAGCAAGGGTAAATGAATCAACATGTAATTGATACCTTACCTTAGTGAAAGGTCCACTGGCTGGGTTGTGGTATGGCTAATTGTGGATCTGGAGATATATTAATGATGACTACCGAAGATGTAGGGGTTAGGAGAAAATCAAAAAAATTGGGCCCTGTATGCCCATGACTAATCGCGAACCTCCGATAGTGAGAGAACGAAAAAGGAAAAAGAACAAGAAATATGGAGAAAAAAAGATAACTATTACGTTGATGAAATGAATGTCAAGATGGAAATGAAAAAAATAAAGTGGATTGCGAAAATGTTAAGGGAAAGAATTTAATGAATGCACCAAATAGGAATGCCAGTGGATCCTTCCTAAAGCAAGCTCATGCCTTTGATGCCCTGACAAACCCACATTCAAAGAGTCCATAGGCTCTGGGAATGTCATTTAGAAAAAGAGTTAAAGTCTTAACCATAAGAATTTACCAAAAATAAAACAATGCATCTATCAAAATATACACTAATGATACAATTGGTAATGAGGTGATTAATGGAGAGAAGGATGGAAAGAAGAGAATGGAATGGAATCCCAAGAACAAGATGGTGTATATCCCATTGTGTGTTTCATGATTAATGTGACTTGGAAAATCTCATTCCAACTCTAGCCTCAAACCAACCACATCCAATGACTTTGCATCAATGCATTCGGCCAATCCATCCTCTTGAATAGCAAGAATGCCTCCTCCAAGAGCCACCACCATTCTGAAAAAATGAATGAGGAGAGAATGGGAAGCGAGGAGGGCCTTAGTTAAAGGGAACATTTTTATTTCAGTTCCATAACCAGTGCTTGTAGCCCAAGAAATTATTATTGTCTAAGGGGTGTGTTTTGAATTCTCACTCTTTCTTTTTCTTCTTGTTTTTTTCTCTGTTTTATGTGTTTATGCGTGAGAACCACACCATGCAAAGACTTATTATTTTTATTGACTCAACTTCCCAATAATTGGGTGATGTTGAAATGGTAAGAAAACTTAAGAAGAAAATATCCAAGCACCCAAGAGAATGGCCAACACAAAAGCATCAACTTCCCTTGAAGTCATACCCTTTTCAATCCTTGAGTCCTTCCTTAGTTTGAGAAGTACCCATTCATCGATTTGTTGGAGTTCTTATTAGAAAGGGACTATACATTTCTAACCCAAGAGAGACCATAGACTTTGTGGATGTATGGATGAAGTGGACTCATTGCCTACCATATCAAAAGAAAAATACCTTAGTATCAACATCGTAACTTAAAGGTAAAAGCTAAACATTAGCAATCAAATAGAAAAATAGTTCATACCATCATGAAGAACACTTATTGGGTGACAAACTTACAAGATGGATAAAACACACACACACACTTACACATAAAGAAATGAAAAAGTATAACGATGTTGTAAAACCAAAAATAAGAAAAGTTAAAAAAATTGTAAAACAAAAATGTGCAAAACAAAAACTAAAAAGAACTGAGGGCCTTCAATGATCAGCATAGGTGGCCATCTCCCCCATGACTAAATGGAAAGGGGGAGATCCAAAATAAAGAGTGAGGTTTTGCAATAGCAGAGGTGTAATTTGTACTAGCTATTTTTGGTTTACGAAAGGGTTTTGTTTGTTGCACATTAACCAATAACCTCTTATCTGGGCTTTCAGGCTTGTATATTGTCATGGCTCCAAAGGGAAAGGTCATATGAATAATATAGGGTCCTTCCCACAATGTTTGGAATTTCATACGCTATGGTACATGCATGGGATTCCAGTAAAGGACCTTGTCTCCCAATTGGTACCTAAACCTTTGAATTCTTAAGTCATGACACTGTTTATTATGTGCCTTTTGCAACTCATCTAATGATAGAGCAACCAATCTATTCTTATCTAGCACATTTAGAGTCGCCAATCTTTGTTTTTTTGCTAGGTCAAGGTCAAGATGAAGGTCACAAGCCATGGATAGTGTACAAAGCTCAGTCTGTATATGGAGCTTTGGCAATTTTCCGTATACTAACTCATAGGGAGAGTAGCCTTTAGGGAGTTTCCAAGTGGAGCGGTATGCCCAAAGAGCGTCGTTTAGTTTTATGCTCCAATCTTGCCTAAATTTGCTAATTGTTCTTGTTAATATTCTTGTAATCTCCTGATTAGTAACCTCGACTTGGCCATTAGCTTGGGGGTGGTAAGGTGTGACTAATTTATGTTCAACCCCTAAGCATTGCATCAATTTGCGAAAGGTTGCTCCAGTAAAATGTATCCCATTATCAAAGATGAGTGCACACAACACACCAAACCTATTTATGATTTGTTGTTGTACAAATCGTGTAGCCGTAGATGATGTGTAGTCTATTATAGCAGCTGCTTCAACCCATTTGGTTAAATATTCAATAGCAACAATGATATATGCTTTTCCTTTGGACATTGGTGTAATGGGCTTCATAAAATCTATTCCCTAGATGTCAAAGGGTTCCAAAGGTTGAATCCATTGTTGCAGACCCCCTCCATTCTAGTAGTCATTCCACCATCACATTGATAGCATTCATAGGATTGGGCAAAATGATGGATGTCTCGAAATAGTCTTGGCCTGTAATATCCTACAAGCAGGATCTTGATAGTTGTTCATCTCCCGACATAGTGACCCCCACAGGGGTCCTCATGAGCATCCTAGAGAACTTTTAATTGATCCTCATTAGGCACACACCATCAAACCAAGCCATCAGGACAGACTTTATAGAGTTGTCCCTTGATTTTCATGAAGTACTTGGTTTTGTGAAGAAACTATTGCCTCTTCCTAAAGTCCAACCCTTGTGGTGTTTGTTTGGAAAGGAGATAAGTAAGAATGCTACTATACCAATTTTTTCTTGTGGGTTGGTTATTCACTACACTGAAAAAGATGGTTTCATCAAGAAAATGATCAGATACAGCATATTCATCCTCTTTGTTGTCCCAGTGCAACCGAGATAAGTGATCGGTGACTATATTCTCGGTTCCTTTGCGGTCTACTATTGTTACGTATGATACATGGGCTAATGGTTGGCTTGTTCATCAGGAACCTAATTGCACTATGGTCCATATGGATGTATACTTTGTAGCCCAATACATAGTGCCTAAATTTATCTCGTGCAAACACTACAACCATTAATTCCTTTTCTGTATTTGTGTAGTTGAGTTGTGCATCGATGATACTCTTGCTGGCATAGTGGATGTAATAAGGTCATTTTTGTTCATCTAATTATGTCAGTACAACTCCTAAGGCATAATTAGATGCATCAGTCATGATATGGAATGGCCTAGACCAATCAGGGACTTATAGAATAGGGGTTTCCACAAGCCTTTGTTTTAAAGTTTGGAATGCTCGTTCACATTCCCTGGTCCATTCAAAAGGTGCATCTTTTTTTGTCAGTTCTACCAATGGTTTGGAAATCTTGGAGAAGTTCTCAATAAATCTCCTGTAGTAGCCAGTGTGTCCAAGGAACAATTGAATATCTTTGATCGTTTCTGGTTGGCAAGTGATTCCTTGGATGACCATAACGTTTTCTAGGTCTACCTCTATTCATGATTATGAGACCTTATGCCCCAATACTATGCCCTCTTGAACCATCAAATGGCTTTTTTTCTAGTTGAGCTTTAGGTTGGTTCCAACGCATCGTTTTAGCACTTGCTCTAACCATTCTAGGGCTTGATCAAAGCTTGACCCATAAGTGGGGAAGTCATCCATAAAGACTTCTACTCCGTTACCAATTTGCTATTGAAATATGCTTAGAAATAATCATTGAAACATGGTAGGGGCATTGCACAAGCCAAATGACATTTTTTTATATGCAAACGTTCCCCAAGGACTAGTAAACATTGTTTTGGCTTGGTCTTCTGGTGCGATCTATATTTGGTTGTACCCACTATAACCATCTAGAAAAATGTAATAGTGATGCCCTACTATAGTGTCTAAGACCTGATCAACAAATAGAAATGGGAAGTGATACTTGAATGTTGCCATATTTAATAGCCTAAAATCTATGCATAATCACCATTTTCCTCCTTTTTTAGGTACAATTACTAGAGGACTAACCCATTCGCTATCATCAATGGGATAAATGAACCCAGCCTTGAGAAGTTACTCTATTTCTTATTTTACTATTTTTTTCAACTTCGGGTTCAATTGCCTCTACGATTTTTTTTAGGATTCATGGAGGAGTTTGTGTAAATGAGATGCTGGAATATCCTAGGATCTATTCTAGTTAATTTAGGGTATGACCAGGAAAAGGCTATTGACCATTTATTTATCACCTTCAGCAAACTCTATTTTTGTTTAGGGGCAAGCTTTGCATTGATGATTACAGGTCTTCCATTTTTAAGGGTTATGTATTCCAGACTAGTGGGCAATGATTTTAAATCTAGGGGCTCTTGTTTAAACTTCTCAGGAATCTCCAACTTCCCCCAGTTAGTGTTTTCAGGGTTAAGGGCTAGAAGTTGGCAATGGACTTGCTCAAGTACGTCCATGCTTTCAACGTAAGCACTAGCGATCCCCTTAGTTAGTTCCATGCATGTCATCGAATTGCTCTCTTGGTCAGCCATCAGCCACTAGGTGTTTTCTTGTCATGTGGATTTTTTATATAGGCACTTTTGTATGTCAATATCTTGTGCACACTAATTGCATGCAGGCAATGTTAAACTCTGCATTACCCATGATTTCTGCACTCAACGGCACCTTGTGTCACTATACGCGATGCATGGAACTTTCTTCATCTCAATCTTTCCAAAAATATTTTTCTTGGATATTTCCAGGGAAAGATTGTGGATTCCTAGGCATGCATCTATTATGCTCAACCATGCCCTTCCCATTATTATTAGGAAGTCCCCTTTGTCATTGTTTATTTGGATCACTAGGAAATCAGCTGGGTATGACCAACCACCTACGGTGGTAACAATGTCCTCAACCTGTCTCAAAGGAATAGTGATGGACTGGTCATTTAGCTCTAAGAGAATATTTCTCTTCTTGAGTGGAGGTAGGTTCCAGGTTTTACATAATTCTTGTGAAATTAAGTTGACTCCAAAGCCTAAGTTAAGAAGAGCCTTATGAGGTTCATTCCCAGTGACTTGGAGATAAATTAGGGGGCTTCCAGGATCAAAAAATTTCTTGAGAAGGTGGCCTACCTTAATCCAATTGGTAATAGTATGGGTTAACATAACTATGTGCATTGGCCTCAATTTTTGGGTTGAAGCGGATCTCGAAATCTTATTTGGTATGGAGGTGTTTAGATGCTCAACCGCTTGTGAAGGTGAGGGCTTGGTTGGATTGTTGGTTCTAAAGAAAGGTCTTTTTGACATGGGATTGTTAGAACCAACTAAGAATTAAGGATTGGGAGCCCTCGTGATATTGGGTTGTTGCGGTTGAGTGGAAAATACCCTTGGCATTGTTGGAACAGTTGGTTGTGGAGCCACCGACATAAGAGATGCGGATGGATTCTAAGGATAGTATGGGTATGGAGCGTCTCTCAGAGGAGAAGGAGTCCTAAAATACTCCTAAACTTGGTAGTAACATGGTGGCGTTATGTGACCCATAGAGTCACCTGGAGAAATCGGCTACTGCACATAATAGCCATAAGGATTAGGTTTCCAGTAAGGGTATTGCTATCTAGGTGGTGGCATCCCCCATGACTGTGGTTGTTGCCACTGCTAATGTTGCCCGGTGGGTTGTGGTGGAGTTCCACTTGGATAGTACGTTAATGGCTGGTGGAACTACATTGGGTTACCCTGGGGATAAGGTAACCTTTGGGGTGTTTGTCTTCTATTAAGTCTTGGGTTGAGTGCATACACCCTAGAATCTTCTAGATGTGATATGATTGGACAACATTCCTTAGGATGGTCATATTCATAGATCTCACATCCATCGTCATCATCTGTGTCTGAGTCCACAACCTCATCAGAGATAGTTATTTTCCCCTTACCCTTGTAACATGTAGGACCTAAATCTCTTCACTTTTTCTTGTCATTGTTGCTACTTCATTCCTTCTTAGACTCCTCTACAATTTTCAAGACATTTTCAAGTCTAGAGTACAAGGAATTCCACAATTGATCCACCTTAGCCGACACTTCGGTTGTTAACTTCTAGAGCGGTAAGGTTTTTCTATTCACCAACTCTTTGAGTGGTGACTCATCCTCCTCATCACAAAATTTCACTCCCTTCTTTCGAAGGGAAGGATCTTGATTATATTTTTCCATGCTCTCTCTTTTCCATAGCTCCCCTTCTTCTTTGGCTACTTGCTCCAACAATCAATGTATCTCATGGGCTCTAAGTTCTGCTAGTCTCCCTTGGGCATAAGTCCCAAGGGTTCTCCTAGTTTCATGTCTTTGCCCATCTACGAGATGGCGAAGTTGGTCCTGTTGTCCGTAACCATGGTCCGAGCAATGATCTAACAATGCATAGTATTGGCCCATGGCAGCATCCAAGGGTTCATGATTACCTTGCTTCCATCCTTGGATCTGCTTACACAAGTTAGACACTCTGGAGTATGTTTGATACTTATTTTTGAAGAGTTCTAACATCAACTCTCTGCTTCCTTAATGAGTGTCCTGGGAAATAACTTTAGTTTTTTCCACTCGTTTTCTATGTTTTGCAAGGTGCAGGCATCCTAGAATGCTTGTAAATGATATTGCAGATCCGCGTTGTATCCCCCTTTGAAGCGTAGGATATTATTCATATCTAATCATTTGATCCGACTATCTCTTTGATACTTGTTGGTATTTTTACTACCTTCGTTATATCGAGCATACTTCGGGTTGCAAGTAGGGGCTTGTCATGATCATCTCTTTCATGACGTCTATGATTTCTACATTGTTCCCTACTTTCCCTTCGTTCATGCCCTTGTCCTCACTCTTGACTCTCTTGTTGAGGTCTCTCATTTTGCCTACCTCTATCCTCACCGTTATGCTCTTGGTGGTTGCACCCAAATGTGGAAGGACAGGGTGAGTGGTGTGATGAAGGAGAAGAAGAAGGAGAACCATCACCATGATGATGCTTCTTGCCTTCTCTTTAGCTGCTACGGCACCGATCGTGATGACGATCTAAGTTCCCATACTTTTCATGTGTTGTTGTTCCCTCAGTGAACAGTTGGCACTCATGGGGATCAAAACCAGGGTTTTCTATCATGGATCATAGATTCTAATACCCTACCTCCTCACCATTGTTAGGAGGGGGAACATCATTTGATAGAGAACCCGTTAGAAGTGGTTCACCATCTCCGATTTCACTTAGGACGTGCAGGACCCCTTTGCCCTTCAACAATGTATGATGGCTCTCCTACCATGAGTCCTTGATACATTGTGCTTCTGTGGGATGGTAATCCCTTATGTTAAAATTTCCTACAATGTATTTAGCATAGAGCTGTGTCATGCCAATCTATGCCAAAGCACAGAGGAGCATGTTTGGGACTGACCAATCTAGGGGTAACACTATGTTACCTTGCAAGTCTCTTCATCACAACTATTCATCCTGATGAAGGATAAAGGTAAAGTCTAGAATATACTCATTAAGATGAGTATAGACTATCCGATGCTATTGAGGAACAAGCGGATTTCAGTTATGTGTTTTGATTGCCAATTGTTTCTAGTATAATCCCTAGGCGGTGAATTGCTCTTGTTAGAAGAAGACATTGTTATTTAATTCGGAGTGCTATTTAACCGTTATATAATTTTTTTTGTTTAATTAACCCTAAGGTTCGTTTAAGCTCCCAACAATGTGAGTGATTTCTATGTTCTACTTAGCGCACAAACACTTAGTCCCCGACAATGGCGCCAATGATGAGTGGTGAGGTACCCCTACACTTAACCATACGAATACGAGCATAGCACGTGCGATCTAGTCGAACTCAATAGACTAACTACCTACATGCCTCATTGAACACTTAGGGTTAATCATTTGTTGTCTTCCTAGACTTACTTGTAGTTGTCACGGTGTATGGTTAAGCAAGTCTGAGGTATATGATTTTTATATCTTTTTATGTTTTATCTCCTATGCTAACAAGGTGAAGAGTGGAGAAACTAATTAACTAAATTTAACTAACTAACTAAGTCTAAATTAACCTAGCATCAGCATCTGTTCCGACTTACCGTTCACACCCTAAACTGATGAAACCTTGATTACCAAACGCTAGTCATTACTGGGATCATCAAGCGTAACGCACGTGCTCGAAGTGGTCGTACTGAGGCACTTAACTAGGAGACAAGGGTTGAGCGAGATTTAATAACTAATAAAACATTTAAATGACAAATAATAAATAACAGTAAATAAAATCCTAATTAGCCTATTCCATGCACTATAAGGTTTATCCAAGAAGTTCATCTTTATTGCCATACACAAACTTAAAATTGCGAAAGTTTTGCTATAGTCTAGGCCTAGATTATCAAACAAGGGAGAGCTGCCTCTTATTTATAGACTTGGCAGTGCACCATGATATCACGTGGGATGCGATATCACGGCCCATGCGATATTGTGTCCCATCAGCTGAAATTTGAACCCTTCTTGGAGCTAGAACTAAAGGAGGTTCAAACCCTATTATAGGGATCTCTCTTATGGTCCATTCTCTCTAATAGTAGAGAATGATACATGGGGGAGACATACCTATTCTGGAACTATAACAACTAAAAACTTTGGTGTTGGAAACCAAATATTTCAATGCATAAGATTTTCAACCTTAAGATCCATAAGATTCAATAGGATTTGAAGCACCTTAGGCAGTCTTATCAATCACCTAAGGACTTGAAAAATCTATTACTAAATGAAGTAAAAAAAATTGGATAAGAAAATGAGTGAACAATATATTTAACACTGGACCTATAAGAAATAAAAGAAAAAGCAGAAAATATGCAAATATTATGACAAAATAAATACAAATATTTGTATTAATTCTGCAAAGTATAAGATGAGAAAGTACAAAATGTGGAACTATGATTATTTCATAGGCTTTTGCAAAAATGTTACTAAAAATTTGGCTTGTGGGTAGGTAGTGTGGGTCTCACAGTCATCCCAAATGTATATGCTCTATTCAATCTACTTTTGTATGCAAATGCAACAAGCTCTTAATGTTCATGATAATTTGCACTAAAATAAGAAAATGTCTCTAAATTCTCACATCTGCTCCAAAAGTCTCTACTTTGGAGAAGTTGACAAAATGATCCAAAATTCCCTAAGTCTCTATTAAAAATCTATCCAAAGGTTCCAAAACTATCATGTTTTTGGCACTAGTGTTTGTGACTAGTTTCACATGGATTGCAACATTTTTGACACTTTTCATGGCCCAAAACTGTAGCATTTTCTCCACTAATGTTTTTGGACTATTGAAAATTTAATTGTAACATATTTGGTAGTGTATTTGATAACTGTAGGCTAAAATACACTAGATTAATAAAATTCATAGCTTATTTAACAATGTGAACCATTAATTTCATTTTATATATTTAAAGTGCTCAAGAATTTTTTTAAAACAAGGTTATAAGATGAATTTTTAAAGAAAAATTCAAGCATTTAATTTTGCTCTTGATTCTAATCAAAATTATAATGCAAATTTCACTACCAAGGTTTCCTATTCATAGTAGGATTTTCTTTGAGGTGTTGCATTAGTCCCTCTTTGTTGATGTTTTGAGGATTGACTCAAAATACATTAACAAAGAATGTGAAACATCATCACAAGTTCATCACCAATGCTTCCCTCTCCACATTTGATTTTACAGTTATATAAAGATGCCAAGGAGCACTCATGATGGTGCAGTAAGGTTAACATGTAATGAAAAAAATTTGGAGTGACGTCATGCCTATATTGGCTATTGGAAAATGGTTAAATAGGCTAATGAAGAATTCAATATGCTTTTACATCATGGTCATGGCATAGTAATGTACTATTTTGCTAGCAAAGTCTTTGTGCTTCATACTTAATTAACTAGCTACCTGTACTTGGATTTGGGTAAACCAGTGCTTTAGTATTGGCTACCTTGGCCACTTGGGTCATTTTCATCATCATTATATTTATTTAATCCATTTGTTACTTATTAGGCTACTTTGACCTCTTAGCTTTCTTAGCATCTCTCCATTTTTATTTTGTGAGAGTAAAACCTTCTTTGGGTTTTGATGCCAAGAACAAATTTTTGTTACCTCACTAAATAAAATGTGTTTAAACTCAGTGAACTTGATTTGGTGAAGCATGCTATAGGAGATGTGACAAGGTCATGATACATGAATACCAAACATAGTTATTCATCATTAATAAGGTAAGGTTGGAATTTGATGTATCACATTAGCTTTCAAAAGGATAATGGAAATGATATGGGGTAAGCACTTTTGGCATAGTCAAAAAAGCTAGCTAAGTCTTATGTGTTGAGATCGCATGATAACTTACTACTGCAATAAGTAGCACCTCTATGATCACTTCAAGATTATCCTCAAACACAACTCAAAGAGATCAAGAAAACAAGTTAAAGAAGCATGAGATTACAAGAGATAACATGAGACAATAAGACAACATTGTCCACTATGAGACATAACTGACATAGCTTGGGAGTGTTGTATTCTTACTTTGTAGATTTATACAAAATTTTTAGTGTTTTAAGATGTCAAAGTAAGATGAGGTCATGTAGGCTCTCTTGTTATAGGCTAGAATATTCATTAATGCCACATTCTAATTCAAGTCTACAAACAAAGGCTAATATTATTAAAAGCAAACATGTTAACATTAGACATAGTAAGGACCATGTGAAGGCTTTAATATTGCCTTTTAAGGATTTTCTGATGGTTGGGAAGATTAAGGTTTGGATGAGGAAGTTAGTTTTCAGTATTTTCTCCTCTTCATTGTGGGTTGTAATGGAGGTTTCAACCAAGGAATCTTTTATGATGTTCTTGGTCTCAAGGTCAAGAGAAATCAAGTCATTTCAAAGTATTAAGACTATATGGTCAAAAAGGATTCTAGGTTCAAGGTTTAAGTATTCATGATCAATTGGTTAACTGACATTACCAACATGATCCATTTAGGCTTAAAGGCAATTAGGATCATCCCCACATCTTTCCACCTCAATCCTACATGTCAACAAAGGTACATCAAGTGGCATATGCATGATATGTTGGTCAAACAAGGTCAAAATAAAGAAAAAAAATACAAAATCATGTTATTTATTTATATTAATCATTATATGGTCAAAAAAATTAATAATTCAATGAAAAATACCAAAAATGTATAAAATAATGGGTTTTAAGGTCAAATATGCTATGATAGTAGTGTAATTTCATCTTTCCAGGATTTTTAGGCAATTTTTATAGAACATGAGGTCAAATAAGCTATAAATTTTACTATCCCAAAAAATTTTGTGAGGCCCACATGTTAGCATTTTTAAGGACATCAACGTTATTTTAGACTAGAAAAAATAATTTCTTATCAAATACTAGTGTGTGGGCTCAATTTTATTTTTTGTTTCATTGTAACAACATGTTTGGGGTAGGCTTAGAATACCAAACCACCAAGGATCAGCATATTTGGGCAAACCTATGATTTTTGACTTTTTGTACTTATTTTCTAGCACTTCTAATTTTTTTTTCTTTGGCCACATTCATAGTGTTATTGGGATTTTCTCCATCCAATGTCAGCATTTTTTATCTTTGGGATTGAGAGAGGTAGCATAGAGGGTTTTAGGCTTTAAATGTGATTTTGCAAGTGTTTCCTAAATCAGTTGATGGAAAATTAAGGTTTTTAGTGGATCAAAATATAGGTTTTATGGTATTTTATACCAAAATATGTAGTGTTCTTTGCCTCTTCCCTACTTGTGATAATGTTATGAATTTTTCTTATTTTTTTCTTACAATGTTCCTAGGATTTTTCATGCCCAATTAAGGATGAATTAGGTTTTTTTTTCTAGTCAATTTTCAAAAAAATGGGATTTTTTCTACATTTGAATAGGAAGCATTGTGGTTAATTTTAACTTAATAAAGAGTCTTCTCAACGTTTATGGCCTACAATTAATGTTTTAAAATTTTTATTTATCCCTAGAATCAATGTTTTCTACATTTTCCTAGTTGTATGCAAGGTTATGGGATTGTTTCCTTTGTGAATTTTTAGCTCTTCATGCCTAGTATGATTATGTGTGAACACTAAGAGCTAGGTTGGTAGTGTGTTTGACCTAGCATGGCAACTTGTGGATAATATTAACTAAGTTAATAGCTTGTTCATGTTAAACAAGTTTCCAAACAAGCTATTATAGCATATGGGAGTTAGATGGGAAATGTTGGCAACTTGTTTATATCAAACAAGTTGTCAAACAAGCTGGTATAGCATATGGAAGCTAGATGGACAATGTTGGCAACTTATTTATATCAAACAAGATAGTACAGTGTATGGAAGCTAGATGGGTAGCATGTGGAACCATAGAAACCATTATAACAAGGGAAAGTAGCATATGAAATTAATTTCATTTTTTATTTCATTTTCCCAACATGTGAAACCCTTGATATTTTTTCCTATGATCTGTGGACCATATTAAATAGCATGTGGGACCAAGAAAAATAAATTTTTCATCAAAAAGCAACATGCAAACATAATTTCATTCCTAATTTCACATCCATAGCATGTTTTGGATAATCCTTGGCTTATTTTTGAAATCAAGCATAGTGTGTTGGAGTTAGAAGAGAAAATCTTACACCAAACTCCAATCTATAGCACCAATTTCATTCTCACAGTGTGTGGAGTAGGTTGCGGTTATAAAACTCTATCTCCCCAGTGTATTCAAGCTAATTTGGATTTTTTTTGTTTCTTGTGCTTAGTGTGTTGTAGTAATGTTGAGAACTTCAAGCTTTTCTTTATAGTAGTTAGAGGTAGAACATCTAAGATCCAATAGCCATGATGAGAAGGAATGGATCAACAAGAAGAAATGCAAGGATGGAAGAGGTAGAGGGGGCTAAGAGGATTGTATCAAGTCTCCCTAACCCATATATGGAAGAAGGATCTTCATCTATGACATCTAGGTACCCATTTTATCTACATTTTCCTTTGTTTTTAGACTTGGATTAACAATGTTTTGGATTTTTGCTTGCTTGGATGTGATAGGATTTTTGGTTTTTTGATTATGTGGAATGAATGTCTTAGGCTTTTCAGAAATCATAGGAATGAAATTGGATTTTTAAATTTTTTTTATGTTAAATAATTGGATTCTTCTTAGCTAAATCTGCAATGTCCTGGCCTATTTTGGTTATTTTTTGACATTTATAATTTTTTTGGCTAAGTTGATAGTGTTGATGGTGTTTTGGCCATATATGGTTAGCATTCTTGACCTCTAGGAAGGGTAAATATAGTGTATAAGGGTTCTAAACCATGTTTTTATTTTTTAATAAGTTTTTTTAAAAGGTTAATTCTCTACAATCTAGGGTTTTCTTTTAGTCAGTTTTTGGTGAAATTGGGGCTTTCTTGCACATGTAAGGACGATGTTGTGGTCAATCTTGGCTTGTTTTGATAATGTCCACTACATTTGTAACCAAAAATAATTTTTAAAAAGTTTTTATATATTTTTTTCTAAACTTGGAAGCCTGCATTGGTCACATTTCTTACTTGAAAATAAGGTTTTGAATTTTTTTTATACATTTTAATAATGTTTGAGTGCCTAGGGTTTGGATTGGGTATTGTGACCTTTTTCTGGCATTGTTGTTAGTGTGTTTGACACTAGCCCTGGTAGAGCATGGTTCCACCCTCCCTAGGTTGATGGGATAGTGTATAAGAAAATTTGAAATTTTTTAATGGGGAAGGAATGGTAGTACATGAGCCTCGAGAGTTAAAAAATCTTATATTTCTACCTCTTTCTACCCTCATCCCTAGCATTTTGAGCTTCCTCAACTCTTAAGAAATTTTTCTTTGGATTTTCAAGCTCATCGAGCATCATCAATATCAATCTTGATCATATGTTTTTATGAAAATCTTGTTTTATGTCAACTGTTTGTGAGAATGTTTATCTATGCTTTGTATTTCAACTATTTGGAAAAATGTCAAACTTGGTTTTCAAAATGTTAACTATTTTTTTGTTATGTCAATTAGTTATTAAAGAGTTAAGTTTAATTTTTTTCCTATGTCAAGTGTTTGGTAAAATGTAAAATTTATTTTTATTATGTTAAGTATTTATTTAAATGTTTAATTTGTTCTTTTTCATGTCAAGTGTTTGACAACATGTCACTCCTACTCAAAGTTGATCCATGGTGGTTCAATTTTGTTCTAGGTATAATCTAAGTTATGTTTATAAGCTTGGCTACTGTGTAGGGTCATCATTTTCAAATTTAATATCATTTTATGTTGTAGTTTTGGTTCTAATATTGATGTATTCTAATGTTTTCATGTTTTACTTACTTTTTTTCATAAGCATTTAATGATCTCAATGATTATTCTAGCAACATTTCCTCTCCTCCTTCCATAGTTTGATCTAAGATGTTACTGTTGCTAATATGTGGTTATCTTGGTTGTATTGTAGCTTCTATTTGTTGCTAATTATGGCTCCAAAGGCTATGTATGTTATACTATGTAACTATGGCTATTGTTATGGGATACCTAGTCATTTTTAGTCGTATGATGTAATGTCTTGATTTCATGTTCTATGCTACTTCTTGGCTATATATTTTTAGTTGTCTTTATGTTTTATATTTTTCTATGTTTTATATTTTTTTATGTAAAAAGGCTATAAGTTAAAACAATAGTAAAAGATAAGGCTACAAAGTAAAATTTGACAATGTAATGTAATAAGATAAAAATTATAAACTAGGCACAACTATAAAAATAAAAATTGGTCATCATTTGTATGCAAGAGAAGAAAGAGAGGCCACATATTTATAATTTTTAGGCCCTATCAAGTCATTGTATTTGTTTTTTAGCAAGCATGGCATAATCTTGAAAGAAAAAACAAGAATAAAATAAACATAGAAACATGATATAAGGTTGTGAAAGTAAATAAATGATTGTTGAAAAAAGAAGGAATAAGATATATCTAATGGATTTGTTTTCTAATATCTAATAAATTATGGAACTTCTTTTGCATAATCTTATGTTCATCATTATTATTGTTTAATACAACAAGTGGCAAGCATTCTTGTTGGTCATGTAATGTTGTAGAGTTGACAATGTTAGTGTTGTTGTTATTGTTGTTGGCTCCAACTTGAATGTCAACAATTTTATCTTAAAACTTCACTTCTAATTCTCATTCAATGTTGACATTTTTCACATATGAGAGAAGCATGTTATCACCATGAATCATAATTTTTCCATCCTCATACCGCAAGTAAATCTCTTGGTTTATAGAAGATGAAACTACTCAAAGCTTTGCTAACCATGGTCTTCCTATGATCAAATTAAAACCAAATGTTTCTTCAACCACTAGGAAATTAGTGAAAGTGGGAAACTATTTCCTAGCTACAAAGTCTAAGGATATAGAACCTCATACCACTATCCATGACCTATTGAATGACTTAAGTGAAAAGGTAGAGGTTTCTTGAATGCTTTTAGTTATGCCTAATCACTCAATGATGGTAAACTATATTACATTGGTTGCTGCTCCCTCATCCACATGAACATGATGAATATTTTACTTGCTAACAAGTATGGTAATGAGGAGAGGAGAAAATAGTACTTTTACATTTTGTGGATCAATCTTCACTTCACTATCATGAAACATGAGCATGGTTTGATGCTTATCTTCTCCAAGAGGAGTTTGTTCAATGATAAAGTAAATGGATTCTTTGTTAGCAAACATATCTCCACTCATGGGAATAGAGGTTACCATTTTAACTAGTGTGTTTCTATGAGTAGGGGAAGATATTTCAATGACATGTTATTTTATTTTAGGAACCATTTGACTTGTTTCATTACAGTGATAAAATTATTTTCCTTGGTGTGTGATTTTTCAACCTTGGTAGTCTAATTTCCTTCATTCTTTCTATAATTTTTCAACACATGTCCTTGCATGTGTTACTTGGGCCCCTTACACATACTTGGTTTGTGACTCTTTCTTGGTTAAATGGTTGATGCAGTTTGGAAAATTGAGTTCATAGGTAGGACTACTCTTAACATAGGTTTTAGTGGTTTAACTTACTTCCAAGTCTTTTGTTGTTAGTTATCTTTAGTGAGCTTAGTCATTAGTTTGACAATAGGTTGTTTTCATCACCATTGTAGTGGTGATTTATTGTTTCTTGGTGATGACATTATAGATATATTGGCCTCAATAAATGAGCATTTTTCACAAGTTGTTGTAAGGTTACTTATGGATGGTGGTAGGAACCCTAATAACAAATGGCTACCTAGCCTTAGATGGATTGGTAACATTTTTTTTGTGTTGTGATGTTGTTGCTACTAAAGGTGAAATATGTAAAATAAAAGGCTCCTTGGAGGCTCGGCATGGTGGTGCCCATATAATAAATGATGTCTTAGGCTTTATGTTATGGGACCAAGTGCTAGCCAAGGGGACCTTGATAACAAATAGTTCTCTATGAAAACTAGATTGGATATCATTGTGAACAAGACTAAGATGTAAGAATCATTTTTGATGTTTGAAGGGTTGGATTCATTCAACACAAACTCTTCATGATTAATCATATTTTGAGATCATCTTTCAATGCTAAGAAAAAATTAGTATCATGACTAGCTAGTTGATGGTAGTGGTAAAATCTATCAAGCTTGAAGTACTTTGGTAGCATTGGATCATCTTTGGTTGCTACCGTTGGGTCTCTAGCTATATCACAAAGATAATAATGTCTCTTATGAGCTTCCTTGTACATGTGCTATTGTTGAATATGATTATCTTTAAGAAATTGTTCTATGACCTCAGAAGATTTCATAGGAAACTTTGCATACCTAGTCTTCTCCTTGCACTCAAAATTTGATCTTGGCTGGTTGGAAGCATATGAAGTAGGTAGTTGAAAAGGATTAGAGGATGTGTTACATGGTGGTGACTTTTTTATTTTTGTCTATTTCAAGTCTTTTTCCACTATGCCCACAACTGCTTGTGTTGGCTTATTCTTATCCCTATTCCTCCATGTATATTCATTTTTGTAGGTTACATAGGCTAGATTGTTGCTAGCTTTAGTAACCTCCTTAATGTTCTTAATTTGTGAAATGACTTAGCTCAATGATCAAGGCTCTAAGTAGTAAAGCTTTGATAATCTCATTGACTACCCCCTTAAAATAGCTAATAGATTGGTTTCAAAGATGGACTTTAGAGTCTCATTAAGTGTTGCATTCCATCTCTAAATAAACCTTTAAACTAGTTCAAGTGCCCCTTGCCTCACTTTCATGAGTTGATCTAAAGTTGTATCATGCTTTAGGTTGTCTTTGAAGTGATTTACAAATTAGATTATCAAGTCATCTAAGGAGGAGATGGAACCTTTAGGTAAGATTTGATGCCAATCAAGATCTTTTCCTAATAAAGACATAGGAAAGATTAGTATCATAGTATGCAACCAAGCTTGTAGGAAGAGGCACTTTGAATGGAAGGTTATAAAGTGTGCATTAGGATTTGCTTCACCATTGTATTTGGTAAATTATGGGATGGGAATGCTTATAGGTAATGTTATTTGAGGGATGGAGGGGATAATGGGGTCATCTTAATATAAGTTCATGACTTTCAATATTTAGTTTGTATTGATTTGAGTTTTCATAGCTTCATAGTAAGGTCCTCTATTAGTCAGAAGGCTTGATCTAAGGCTTGTAGAGCTCTTGAGGGCTACACTTGTGGTTGTGAAATTTGTGGTTATAGTTGTGAAATAGGTAATGGTATGGAATGCATGGATCATGTAGTTACCATTATAGGAGGATTAAACATGGAGAATGAGATTGGCATTGGGACTTGTGGAATGAAGGGAATGAAGAAGTTGCAATAAGTTTGTGAGCCTTAAGGTCCTGAAGAAGGGCCTGTTGAGATGATAAAAGGAGGTGGGATGGAAGAGACCACCGGTGATGATCACATAAAATGAGGCTAGGTTGAAAAATGCATTGATATGAATAGTGAGGTGGACTAAGAAGCTAGTTGGGAGTTGATCCAATGGGGTTGTAGATAGTATTTAACTTATTACTAGCATGTAATACAATGTGTTATTTATGAATAAGTCAAGGAAATACGATTTCAAGGATTCCTCCAAATAAGCATTAGTCTCATAGTAAACCCTAGGCCTATCTTAATCTTCTTAATTTGGTTCTAAGCTAGCTTTCTCACTTACTGCCACCTCATCATCAGTGTCCACCAATTACGATAACATGTTGACATAGATTTCCAAAAGCTCAATGTTGTCATATAGGGAAGGGATATATTCCTTCTTGTTCTTATGAATAAATTCAAACTCACATTTGGAGTCTAACTCTTTACATGGTGATGAGTGGCGAGGTACCCCTACACTCAACCATACAAATATGAGCATAACACGCACGATCCGGTTGAACTCCGCAGACTAAGTGCCTACACGCCCCATGGAACACTTAGGGTTAATCATTCATTGTCTTCCCAAACTTGTAGTTGTCACGGTGTATGGTTAAGTAAGTCTGAGGTATATGATTTTTATGCTTTTTATGTTTTTGTCTCCTATGCTAACAAGGTAAAGGGTTGAGAAGACTAATTACTAACTCTAACTAATGAACTAAGTCTAAATTAGCCTAGCATCAGCATTTGTTCCCACTTACTGTACACACCCTGAACCGATGCAACCTTGGCTACCAAATGCTAATTGTTGCTAGGATCACCAAGCATAACGCACATGCTTGAAGTGGTCATATTGAGGCACTTAACTAGGAGAGAAGGGTTGAGAAAGATTTAATAACTAATAAAGCATATAAATAACATATAATAAATAACAGTAAAGAAAATCCTAACTAGCCTAGTCCATGCACTACAAGGTTTATCCACGAAGCTCGTCTTTATTGCCTTACACAAACATGTGTTTAGGTACAATGTCTGCTCGAATAAAGGTCCATTCACTTTGGGACTCCTACTATGGGCACATGGAAAATATTCCATCTCTGGAGTGATCAATCTACCAGAGTTTCCCTAATGTCTAGCCTAGGATGATGAAACAAGGGAGAGTTACCTCTTATTTATAGATAATGACAGCACACCGCAATATCACATACGCGATATTGCGAGGGATGCGAAATAGCGTATGTGATATCATGGCCCATAAGATATCACATCCCATCATACCCCCATAACTAAATGAAAACTCGTCCTCGAGTTCCTTACAATAATATCGGGAAGGTATGGGATTATTGAGTCAAATGAAACTAATGGGATAACATGTGAACGGATCATCATTACAAGACTCAACGAACTAGTGTTCATGACAACAAGAGTGAAGACCTTATTACATTGAGATCAGGCCTCATTTGGTAGATGAGAGAAAAGAGAAGAGAGAAGAGAGAAGAAGTCATGTTGCTGCCAACACTAAGATTGCGCATTTCGTTGTCCATCCGTAAGCGCATCACCGATCTCATTCCTTGCCAAGCTGCTTCAACACCGCTCCATTCCAAGTGCTCCCTCTAGATCCAATCCATTTTTTCATGATTACCATCTGCACACACAACACAGTCTTAAATTAGCAAGGGTAAATAAATTTTAATGTAGTTGATACCTTGCTACGGTGAAAATTCCATTGGCTGGGTTGTGGTATGGCAAATTATGGATCTGGAGATATATTAATGATGACTAATGAAGGTGTAGGGGTTAGGAGAAAATCAAAAAAATTGGGCCCCATACCCCCATGACTAATCATGAACCTCCGGTAGCGAGAGAATGGAAAAAGAAAAGGAATAGAAAGATGGATAAAAAGAGACAACAGTAACGTCGATAAAGTGGATGTCAAGATGGAAATGAACAAAACAAAATGGATTGCAAAATGTTAAGGGAAATAATTTAACTAGTGCACCAAATAGGAATGTCAGTGGTTCCTCCCCAAAGCAAGCTTATGCCCTTAATGCCCTGACAAACCCACATTCAAAGAGTCCGTAGGCTCTGGGAATGTATTTTGAAACAAGAGTTAAAGTCTTAACTGTAAGAATTTACCAAAAAAATGATGTATCTACCAAAATATACACTAATGATACAATCGGCAATGAGGTGAACAGTGGAGAGAAGGATGGAGAGAAGAAAATGGAATGGAATCCCAAGAGCAAGGTGGTGTGCAGCCCCTTGTGGATTTCATGATTAATGTGACTTGGCAAATCTCATTCTAACTCTGGCCTCAAACCAACCACATCTAGTGACTTCGCATCAATGCATTCAGCCAATCCATCCACTTGAATAACAAGAATGTTATCCCCAAGAGCCACCACCATTCCTAAGAAACAAATGAGGAGAGAATGGGAAGTGAGAAGGGCCTTAGTTAAAGGGAACATTTTTAGTTTCATAACCAGTGCTTATAGCCCAAGGGATTATTTCATCTAAGGGGTGTGCTTTGAATTATCACTTTATATATATATATATATATATATATATATTTATGTGTGAGAACCAAACCATACAAAGACTTCTTATTTTTATTGACTCAGCTTCCGATAGTTGGGTAACCNGTGGATGAATGGATGAAGTGGACTCATTGCTTGCCATATCAAAAGAAACATACCTTAGTATCAACATCATAACTTAAAGGTAAAAACCAAACATTAGCAATTAATGAAAAACAGTTCATACAATCGTGAAGAACACTTATTGGATGACAAACTTACAGGATGGATAAAACACACATAAACACAAAAAAATAAATGGAAAGGTGTAATGATGTTGTAAGACAAAAACAAAAAAATTTAAAGAAATTTGTAAAACAAAAACGTGTAAGACAAAAATGTGTAAAACAAAAACATGTAAAACAAAATGTGTAAAAAAAACATGTAAAACAAAAACTTGTAAAACAAAAACGTGTAAAACAAAAACTTGTAAAACAAAAATGTGTTAAACAAAAATGTGTAAAACAAAAATGTGTTAAACAAAAAATGTAAAAGAATTGAAGACCTCCAATGATTAGCATAGGTGGCCATCTCTCCCATGACTGAATTGTAAGGGAGAGATATGAAATAATGAATGTCTATTTGAATTTTGTAAAAGTGCCCAACTTCTTCCCGTTGATGTTCTTAGATTAAGGGGTGGAAGTTGGCGATGTTCATACTCCAATGTATCTATGCCTTCATTGTTAGCATGAGTTGTTTCCTCAGTTCGTTCCATGCATATTGGGTTGCTCTTTCTAGTAGCTGTCAACCATGGGGTATCTACTACTGGTGTAGTTGCTACATACAAGCACCTTTGAATTTTTATTTCTTGGGCACACCGATTACATGGAAGAGATGTTGAACATTCTTCCATGTCATCACCCTCTGAGTCACTGCATGTGATGCATGGAACTTTCTTCTTCTAGATCTTTCCATATATATTTACCTTAGATATCTGCAAGGAAAGATTGCAGATCCCTAGGTACGCATCTATTGTACTCAGCCATGGCCTTCCCATTATGATTGGGAAGCCCCCGTTGTCACTGCTAACTTCTATCACCAGGAAGTCAACTGGGTATGACCACCCACACATAGTGGTAATGATATCCTCCACCAATCCCAAGGGAATGGTGATGGACTAGTCAGCTAGCTCCACTTGGATGTTGCTCTTCTTAAGTTGGGGTAGGTTCCAGGCTTGATAAATTTCTAGTGATATTAAATTGACTCTAGAACCCGAGTCAAGAAGAGCCTTATGTGGTTCATTCCTAGCAATTTGTAAATAGATTAAGGGGCTTCCAAGATCAGAGAGTTTTTTGAAAAGGTGGCCTACCTTGATCCAGTTGGTTATGGTATGCGTTAACATAATGGTATGTGTACAGCTCTATTGTTGGACTGAAGGGTGCTTTGAAGTGTTGGATGGTGGAGGAGTGTACCTAGGCTCAACTGCTTGTTGTTGCGAGAGATTGTCTGGGCTTCTGGTTCTAAAGAATTGTCTTCTCTTTTTATAGTTGTCAGAACCAACAGCGAGTTTAATGTTTACAGCTCTTGCAGTGTTATGTTGCTACAGTTGAGTAGGGAGTTCCCCTTGCATTGTTGGAGTAGGTTGTATGGGAACTATAGGTGGAAGAGGTGCAAATGGAGTTGGAGGATGGGATGAATGTGGAATGTCTCCCGAAGGAGAAGGAGTCCTCGTAAAGTACTCCCAAACTTGGTAGTAACATTGGGGAGTTGTGTGACCCATAGAGTCACTTGGAGAAACCGGCTACTGCACATAATATCCATATGGGTCTCGCTACCAGTAAGGGTACTATTGTGTTGGTGGTGGCATCCCCCATGAGTATGGGTATTTCCACTGCTGATGTTGTCTAATGGGTTGTGTTAGAGTTTCACTTGGATAGTATGTTAAGGGTTGGTGGAACTGCCTTGGGTTACCTTGAGGATAAGGTAACCTTCGATGGGTTTGTCATTGGTTGAGTCTCGGGTTAAGCACATACATCCCAGAATCCTGTAGATGTGAGATGATTGGAAAACATCCCTTATGATGGTCATATTGGCAAATCTCACATCCACCGTCATCGTCTGTGTCAGAATTCACAACCACATTGGAGATAGTAATTTTTCCCTTCCCCTTATTATGTGCAGGGCCTGAATCTCTCCAGTTTTTCTTATCCTTGTCACTACTTCATTCCACCTTAGACTCTTCTATGATTTTCAAGACACTTTCAAGTCTAGAGTCTAAGGAATCCCACAATTGATCTACCTTAGCTAATAGTTCTATTATTAGTTTTTGAATCGGCAAGGTTTTTCTATTCACCAACTCTTCGAGTGGTGACTCATCCTCCACATCACAAAATATTACTCCCTTCTTTCGAAAGGAGGGATCACGGTTGTATTCTTTCACACTTTCCCTTTTTTGTAGCTCACCTTCTTCTTTTTCTACTTGCTCCAACAAGCGATGTATTTCATGGGCTCTAAGTTTTGATAGTCTCCCTTAGGCATAAGTCCCAAGGGTTCTTCTAGTTTCATGACTTAGCCCATCCACGATGTGGTGAAGTTGATCCCGTTGAGTGTATCCATGTCCTGGGCAATGATG
Organism: Gnetum montanum; assembly: GCA_015680685.1. NCBI lineage: Eukaryota > Viridiplantae > Streptophyta > Gnetopsida > Gnetales > Gnetaceae > Gnetum > Gnetum montanum. The sequence continues at coordinate 89,799 of MNCI01029147.1, read as the reverse complement.
TAACAATGCATAGCAGTGACCCATGGTAGCATCCAAGGGTTCATGATTACCTTGTTTCCAGCCTTGGATCTGCTTACACAAATTAGACACTTTGGAGTATGTTTGATACTTATCGTTGAAGAGTTCTAACATTGTACTCCACCTCCTGATGGTTTCCAACTCTAAGGACTAGTACCAACTCTCTGCTTCCTTGATGAGTGTCTTGGAAAACAACTTAAGTTTTTGCCACTCATTTTCTATGTTCTGCAAGGCACAAGCATCGTGGAATGCCTGTAAATGATGTTGTGGATCTGAGTTGTATCCCCCTTCAAAGCATGGGATATTTTTCATGTCTAAACGCTTGTTCTGACTATCCTTTTGATGCCTTATTGGAATTCTTACTACCTCTGTTATGTTAAACATACTTTGGGTTGCAAGTAGGGGCTCATCATGATCATCTCTTTCATGATTCCTATGATGTTTTTGTTGTTCCCTACTTTCCCTTCATTCATGTCCTTGTCCTCTCTCTCAACTTTCTCATCAAGGTCTCTCATTTTTTCTACCTCTATCCTCACTATTATGTTCATGATGGCTGCACCCAAATGTGGAAGGAGAGGGTGAGTGGTGAGATGAAGGAGAAGAGGAAGGAGAACCATCTCCATGGCGATGCTTCTTGCCTTCTCTTCAGATGCTACAGCCTCGATCGTGGTGACAATCTAAGTGCCCATCCTTATCATGAGCTTTTGTTCCCTCTGTGAATAGTTGGCTTTCACGAGAATCAGAACCAGTGTTATGTATTTTTGAGCGTAGGTTCTGATACCCTACCTCCTCACCATCGTTAGGAGGGGAAACATCATTTGTTAGAGAACCCATTATAATGGGTTCATCATCTCCTATTTTGCTAAGGACGTGCAGGACTTTTCCCTTCATCAGTGTATGTTGGCTCTCCTACCGTGAGTCCCTGATACATTGTGTAGCTGTGGGATGATAATCCCTCATGTCAAAGTCTTCTACAACATATTCAGCATATAATTCTATCATGTCAATCTATGCCAAAGCACGGAGGAGCATGTTAGTGATTGATCGATCTGAAGGTAACATGATGTTACCTTGCAAATCTCTCCATCGTAGTTGTTCGTCTTGATGGAGGATAAAGGTAAAGTTTGGAATATACTCATCGGGATGAGTATAGACTATCAGGTATTGTTGACGACTTGGTAGATTTTGGTTATGTATTTTTGACTTCCGACTGTTTCTTGTATTATCCCTAGGTGGTGAATTTCTTTTGTTAGAATAAGACATTGTTATTTATTGGTGTGATAATTTTACCATTATATAAATTCTTGTTTAATTAACCCAAAGGTTCGTTTAGGCTCCCAACGATGTGAGTGATATCCTATGTTCTATTCAGTGCACAAACACTTAGTCCCCGGCAATGGCACCAATGATGAGTGGTGAGGTACCCCTACACTCAACCATACGAATACGAGCATAGCACACACGATCCAGATGAACTCCATAGACTAAGTACCTACATGCCCCATGGAACACTTAGGGTTAATCATTCGTTGTCTTCCCAAACTTACTTGTAGTTGTCACGGTGTATGGTTAAGTAAGTCTGAGGTATATGATTTTTATGCTTTTTATGTTTTTTCTCCTATGCTAATAAGGTAAAGGGTTGAGAAGACTAAGTAATAACTCTAACTAATGAACTAAGTCTAAATTAACCTAGCATCAGCATCCATTCCCACTTACTGTACACACCCTGACCGATGCAACCTTGGCTACCAAACGCTAATCGTTGCTGGGATCACCAAGCGTAACGCACGTGCTCGAAGTGGTCGTATTGAGGCACTTAACTAGGAGAGAAGGGTTGAGAAAGATTTAATAACTAATAAAGCATGTAAATAACAGATAATAAATAACAGTAAAGAAAATCCTAACTAGCCTATTCCATGAACTACAAGGTTTATCCACAAAGCTCGTCTTTATTATCGTACACAAACTTGTGTTAAGGTACAATGTCTGCTCGAATAAAGATCCGTTCACTTTGGGACTCCTACTGTGGGCACATGGAAAATATTCTATCTCTAGAGTGATCAATCTACTAGAGTTTCCCTACTATCTAGCCTAGATTGATGAAACAAGGGAGAGTTGCCTCTTATTTATAGATATGACGACACACTGCGATATCGCGTCCCATCACATGGGATACATAGACCAACTTGGATTTTTGCACAAATGAAATTGTAATATTCTTCGATAATATTAGCATGTGTAGGGTTGCATCCTAGACATCTAAGGAACTACCTATGCTCCATTATGACTAGGTCCTTACAGCCATAAATACAATTGGAACTCTAGTTTAAGGCCATGGCAATGATGTTATGTGGCAAAATAGTCAATACGAATGGCATAAACTCTGCAAGACCAAGTGATTGGACAAATGTGACTAAGGTTTTAACATATTAAATAAGTTGTTGCAACAGCCTATTTGACTACAACTTTTTTGAGCTTTAGCTTACTTGAGATGTAGCTTGTTTAAGCTATAGCTTGTAGCTTGTAACTTATTTAACTACAACTTATTTAAGATGTAGCATAAATGAGATATAGCATAGATAAAAAAAACTAAGCCAAAAAATAAGTGTAGAAGTGAGAAAATTGTAGTGTACTATGATTGTAATAATACTTTTTTATGAACATATAAAGGTCAATAGGCCATAGCATATTTATCCTAGCATATTTGTGGCTATACTAGGAAAAACAAGAAAAATGGTCACAATGTATATATGTAAAACCTACAAACTACAAATGAAAAAAATAGGAAAATTATATTGCACTCCAATCTATAGAAATAATTTTTTTTTTGTAAATGTAAAGTGGTGAACTAGCTGCACTATTTTAATCATAGAATTTTTGAGCGAATTCTAGGACTACAAGGAAAATTGGAGTAGATTTTGAGTTTTCAAGAAACTAAAGGCTAGCATATTTGTAGGTTTTTACTACACATAAAATGCTTAAGACCAGACTAAAAATGCTAGTACAAGAAAACCATGAACAAAAACACTAAAACTCAAAAACCTTGGTACCCAAAGATCACTTAAAAACAACACACAAAACTAAATACATAGAAAATAATTGGAAGAAAACTTGTAAACAAAGGCTACATTAGGGTTTGAACAAAAAAAATCAAGCAAAGGCCCTCTATCTATCACTAGAACTAAAAAATTCAACATTGTAAATCAAATAGTTTAGTGCAAAACAATTTCAACCTCAAGATCCATAAGCCTCGAAAGTATCTGACGCACCTTAGGCAATCTTGTCAATCACCTAAGGACTTAAAAAATCTGTTACTAAATGAAGTAAATGAAAATTGGTAATAAAATGAGTGAATGATAGATTTAACACTATACCTATAAAAACCAAAAGGCAATGTAGAAAATAGGTAAAACTTGTGGCAAAATGACTACAATTTTTCATATTAATTCTACAAACTACAAGGTGAGAAAGTACAAAGTGTGAAACTGGGATCATTCCATAGGTTTTTGTAGAAATAATGTTGAAAATTTGGCTCATTGGTGGCTAGTGTGTGTCTTGTGATCCTCCCAAATATGTTTTATCTATTTGATCTACTTTTGCATAAACTACAATAGCCTCTTAATGTTCATGATAATATGCACATGAATGACAAAATATCTCTAGATTCTCATATCTACTCCAAAATTCTCTAGTATGGAGAAGTCTCCAAATTGATCCAAAGGTCCTCAAGTCTCTCTAATAATAATATGTCAAAAGATCTCCAAAATCATGTAGATTCTTGCTTTTATAGGCCACATCTATTACTCTGCTGATCAAGTTCTGCCAAGTTTCCTAGGTAGTTACATAGTGTTTTTGGTCATTTTTATAGCCCAAAACTGTCGCATTTTTGGCACTAGATTTTTTAACTAATTTCACTTGAAATGCCAATGTTTTGACATTTTTCATGGTCCAAAATTATAGCATTTTTATCACCAACATTTTTGGATTGTTGCAAATTTAATTGCAACATTTTGATAGCATATTTGATAGATACAAACTTAAATATGCTACCTTAATAAAATTCACAACTTATTTGATAATGTGGGCCATGAATTTCATTTTACATGTTTAAATTTCCCCAAAATTTTGTTAAAATAAGGTAACAAAATTCTGAAGGGATATTCAAGAAATTTGTTCTTTCTATTGAATTTAATCAAAATTATAATGCAAATTTAGCTACCAGGCTTTCCTATTCGTAGTAGGATTTTCTTTGAGGTGTTTCAAGAACAACCAACAAGGAGATGCTTCAGCAAAAACAAAAGACATCATCATCTCCTATCTAGTTAAGACCATAGCAGAGGCCATTGGTTTGTCCAACACAAGGGCAAAGTTGACAGAAATATCCATGCATGCAAACCTAAAGGCCAAGAAGAAATTGGTCAAGTAATGCTATGCAGTGGAACATAAGGATTATGGTGCCTTTACAAAGGTGAAGAGACCATACTTCAAGATTACAACCTATCACTTAAACCTAGTGGTGAGGCCTAGTAAAATGACAATGTTCTTCGCCAAGGCATACGCTACTCTAAGTGGGAAATTCCTAGTCAACCTTCCTCAACTCACTTTCCTAAAGATTAAAAAATGCTTTAAGGAAAATGAGAAGGGTAGGAAGACACCACCTTCCTTGTTTAATCTACAAGTTATGTGAAAGAGGAGGAATAGCTCACTATTCTAATGATGTGGTCTCTTGTGCTCTCGTCAAATCTTGGTAGAAGTTAATGAAGCATAAGGTACCAACAAAGTTGCAAGAAACGAAACAACAACCACCACCACCACCACCTACAACCCAAAAAACTATACCAAAGATGCTTGCAACTATTAAAAAAAATAAGAAAAATTTGGGAGCAATAGTTGCAGCAACAACAGAGTTCTTTAGGTGGTGGGGAATCATCCATTTACCATCTAGCCAAGAGTCATCTCAACAAGGTCACAATAACCATTAATTGGCTAGACAGTCAAATGACTTTGCAATTCTTTGCCTAAAGAAACTAGACATCCACTAGGCCTAATCTAAATGCCAAGGAGATCACAATGTCTATTCTAAGATAAACATTCTTTGAGACTTCAAGAAATGTTGTGATCTTCTTTGTCATGTTGAAGGAAGGTGAAAGGGCAACAGTCCAAGTAATGCAACATAAGGATAAGGAGATAGTAGTGGAGGTGATGGTTGATAGGGTAGCATAGGCCTTTAATTCTTCTATGGTATCTGTACTAGAAATCGCTACAATGGTAGACATTCATGAGTTTGTAGGAGCAAGAAGTGGTTGGATGAGTGCTACCCAACATGAGGAGGTGTTGGAACAACTAGTTGGAACCAAGCAAACATTTCTAGAGATGTTTGATCATCCAAGATAAATCATAAAGAACAAATCATAGCTACTTAATACAAGAGGTAAATTATTAATCACTAATGCACAACTTAAGGAAGCTATCATGACCAATCAATGGTTAGCTACCAAAGTTGCTGAGTTGCGAGCCTGTCTTTTCGACCCTATCATTCTCAAGCTAGAGTTGACAAGGGATGAAGCTTTCTAATAACTTCATTAAAAATACCAAAAATTTTATAATGCTAAATAAATGGTAATCTTTGATGTGTCCTTGTTAGAGGCTTTGGCTAACAACACTAACAAGGACCTATTATAGGTTTCTAAAGAAAACTTGGTACTCACCAAGGACAATCACTGCCTATGAATTGCTAAGTAGCAAAATGACCAAATGGTTGAGTACACACAATAGTAGCAAGAGTAGCTTGCCAAAGTGAACTTAGACTTGAGGAGGCTAGCAGTAGAACATTGCAATCTCTTGATGGAGAAAGTTCATGCTCTTTTCTAGAAGACTGAAATTGAGGTAGCCACATGAAAGAATGAGACTTTAAAATTTGAACAAGTAAAGAATCAATATAAGGACTAGGTTGGGCTACTCAAAGAGGTTAATGAAAATGAAATAAAATTAGTGAAGGTGATGATGAAGGAGATCCTTCAGAAACTCCAAAAAATAAGTGATGTATGGAAATGCATCTTTAATGGACTAAACACATACAACAAAGTAGAAATCTACTTGAAGAAGTTGCAAATTAAGGAGATGGTAGAATATATAGAGCTTGTTAACCTCCGATATGCAAACATGGAAATGCTAAAAATGGGAAGGCCAAGATCGAAATTAAAGAAGCAAGTTGCCACCTCCTACCTCTCCATAAGATGAAGTTCAAGCTCCATAAAGAGACTAAAAATAATTTTGAGACAACCAACATAGAGCTTGAAGTTCTTAGAAGTAGATTCACTAACCAATGATTTGTTGCTAAGAACCTGGTAAGAAGCATGAATGACTACTAGAAGCTTCAAAACCTTGTAAAGATGTTCAACATTAAATGTAAGATATTCATAGCTTGGTTTCTCAATGAAAAGGAATTATTTCCTTCAATATCATGCCCATGGGATATCCCTACACTAGCCCATATCAGTGAAGCTTCTTAGACCATGTATAATCCATGAAGTAAAGAGTATAAGATGAAAGTACTTTTGGATGCTTTCAAACTTCTAGTGGTAGCAACAGTAGTAGTAGGGTAGCCTCAACCATAAGAAAAACCAAGATGAGATGAAAGATCACCTGAGCCACAATAGCCTCCACATCTAGGCATGGTATGAAAGATCATCTTATCTCCATCCATCTAATAGGTCCTAATACAATTTTTTTTATGTGTCCAATTTTTTTGTAAGGACACTCATTTTTGTAAAAACCATACAATCTAGCACTCAACGTTAGTTAGAGTCAATCTATATGTTAATAAATTCTATACTTCTCCAAATTTTCTAGGAAATTTAATCCTAATTTTTTTCACTCGAAGATGAATTTTTAGTTAGTCATGGGGGTATGATGAATCATCAATGATAAGCGAGAGGTACCCCTAAAACCACCCATATGAATCAAAAGTGTTCACGCATGATTTGATCGAATTCCATGGATGGGACTAGTTGTGCATCTAAATTGTTATGCTTTGATCATAGTTTGCTATCTTCCCACTTGGACTAGTGGTAGCTTGTCACATATAGTTTAGTCCAAAGTGAGGCATATGATAATTGATGTTATCTGGTCCTATGCTCCTAATGAAAATAAAGAGAATGATTAATTAAGCTAATTAATAGTGGAAAGTAAAATCTAAACTAGCCTACATGCAATGAGTATCTATTCTTAATTATTTTTACATGCCTTGGACTTCACATAACTACCACTAGGATTACTAAGTGTATGTCATTGGGCATACCAAATGATACATTGCTAGGCTACCAAGTAATTACACTTGAGCACTCATGATTAGTCATACTCATTCCCTTAATAATAGGAATAATAAAGAGTAATAAATAGAAATATTAACTAAGGAAAATAGTAAAAAATTAAACAATAAAAATGATAAAAAATCTAAGTGAATGTTGCAATGATGAAAGTAATATTAATATTTATTGTTGATCATGTAATGCATCCAAGTATGTCACACTTGAATAAGGATGTCTTACAATCACTAACATCACATTGCAAGCATGCACTAGGAAACAACAGAACTTGAAATCACAAAGGAATGAAAAAGCTATCTAAAATCTATTAACAACCTATCTCCCAATCATGCATCATAGTGTGGTATTTATAGGCTAGCATGGGAGGGGTGATATCAGATGCTTGGCATTAGAGATTGTGCCCTAATATTATATACCCAATATCATGGCCTTGTAAAACATGACTCATCATACCCCCATGACTAAATGAAAATTTTTCCTCAAGTTAAACAAAATGGGAAACAAGTTCTTTACAAAAAATTTAAAAGGTATGGGATTATTAACTATATTAAATAAATAAACAAATTGACTCTTACATGTCGTAGTGATGTTTTACAAAAATTTGGACATAACATTACAAGACATAAAATTAGGAAAACTCATGTAGTTTTTAGAGGTGGTTGCTTCTTCCATCAACCACTTTCCTTTGTCACCAAGCTTCTAGAATATATAGCAATTTAAGAGCACCTACAACATTTCCTCCTCCATTCTTGGATCATGTACTATCCAGGTTGCTAAATCAATGTGTGGTGGAGCTAGTACCTCCCATGGACATGGTAGCTATAGAAACATCTTATTTTCTTTTATGCACCAAGCCACAAACTACCATCATTCCTTCTTGAAGGCCTTGGCCTTTTCTTTTAACTCATGATGATTTTTTAATCTTCTAGCCAAGTTTGAGGCTACATATTTCTATCCATGGTAGTGGGCCTTAATCACCTCTAGTTCTGAGTTTGCTACATGGAGTTTCTATAAATATTTTTTTCTATTTACAAACTCTTTTTCATATAATGTGTAGGTGGCTGCTACTTACTATTCTAATTCATTTCTATGCCAACCTACTATTAACATGGTAGTATTAGCATATTAAAGGTTAGCCAATGCCATGTATTCCTTTAAGTCTTGAATTTGCAAATCTTTATTCCTCACTTTCACTTAGTGGACCAGTGCATAACTATCTAAGATGGGTTGCAAATCAAGATTTTGCACTGAGATGGATCTAATATAGGATTTTTCCATTTAGATTTCCTTTTTCTTTATCTACTTATACATGCCAACTTAGTCTCGAAAGTGCTCTTTTAGCTTCTCATGTTTCTTGGCCTCATTTTGTTATGTGCTTATTTCGATTATAGATTTCTAACAAATTACATAGACCTCCACCATTAAGAGGGTTCAATGCTCTCTAGCCAATCTATTGATGTCTTGGTTGACCCTCACTAGTTATTCTCTCAACTAGTGGACATTTCTTCCAAGATGTTCTTTGGTTTTTCAATAGTGGTCAACCTTGCATTATCCGCAACAAGCTATTTATTTTCTTCTTGTATGGTGATCAATGCCTTCTTATGAACATATGCTTCAGTGTCAACAATTGAAACATTTCATACCACCTTCTCCTTCTATTTCTTAGTAGCTTTATTCTCTTCAATCAATTTTTTTAACTACTCTATTTAGAATTGATCCAACTAGTCAAGTGTGACAAATTGGGCAAGGTTCCATCTTTCAACTCTCAAGGCAACCAGCTCTTGTTGTAAGCATTGTACTTCTACTTCTACATGTTCTAGCCTGGTCTCAACCATGACCAACTTTCCTTTGGTGATGATGATATTTGATTGTAGTATAGTGACATCACTGGGGATTTTCAAAAGGGTTGTCATTACTTGTCCTATTTGTAGCAGTCTATCTAGTACATCCTCATGGGCCATAGGAGTCATTGAAGTCCTAGTAAGCATTTGTGCATCTCTGGTCCTAGTCAAATCCACTAGGGGTACAACATGCATATTGAAAGATTCATTGATGTGATCTATTATTACCTCTATTTTGCCTACTGCATCCTAATGTTGCATAACCACTATTGTGGCATCCTCTCCTATTTCAAGCATCACTTGGAAAGATGCAACATTATCAAAGATTTGTCGTGATCACTGGGATTCTCCTCCTAATTATAGTGAAATCTATCCTCTTATTGGATCAGCAAAAAATAGTGGGTTGCATGATGTCATTAATAACTCTAAAGAGGTTTGATTCATCTCTACTCTCCCAACTGGATGTTTTAAAAATTCTTTCTAAATGGCTCATCACAACTTGGTAGTCTTGTAGTGGTGGTGGTGGTGGAACATGTGACTCATGAAGCTATTTAGGATCTTTTTTTGTTTCTTTTTTTTGGTTTTGCTTCTTTCTATGGTTCTTATTCCTCACCAAGATCTTTCCTTGGTGTTGTAGGTTTGAGCAATTCAGCGAAGGAAGCATTCTAAGCCCTCCTGGGAACATCATTTGTGTATCCTAGGATTCTAGCATGTTTACATAGTTTCCTACTCAAGCAATGGAATGGAAGTGTTGGCTTCCCTATCTTTTTTTTCTTCAAACCACCTCTAAGTTTCCATGTAGTATAACTGGGGAAGATTGACCATGTATTTGCCCATTAGTGTTACACTTTCCCTAGCTATGTATGTTGAGATTTTGTTAAGCACTTTGGTTGGGAAGAGGTGATATGTTCCTATCTTGAAATAGGTCCTCTCTTCCAGAGTCAATTCATTATATGTCTTATTATCTTTATCATATGTCTACTTTAGCCACAACTTTGTGTTTTTAGTATTGGACCTCATGGAAAAATGTGCTAGCTTGGCCCCCACATTTAGCAGATTCAAAGCCTCTATGATTACTTTGATCAAGAAAGAAATAGTGACTCCACCAATGTTAATAGTGGTGCCTTCTTCCTTGTGCCAAAATTGGTACATCTCGTCAAGGTACCATTTACCACTACCTAACAGAATGTGCCATAATGATAATTCTTAGAGTTGTGTTTGAACTACCTTAAGATGAAATGTCATAAATGGATAGAAGTTCATTTCCACAATGACCGTGGTCAACATGGATTTCTCCTAAATAGCTTCAAGGCATTCTAGGGACAACATGAGGTGTTGTCCTTACACTAGAGCTTGTGGTTCTATGGCCTCTTCTTGGACTAACTACCCTGTAATAGGAGCCTCTTGATGGATGTTGAATAATTGGGCCTCATGTTCCTCATGCTCAACTTGCTTCCCTGTTGGCTTCTACCACCTCTTGGGCATTTGGCTACTCCTTGCAAAGGTTCCTTGTGTCTTCTTTTTGGGACCATTTGCAATCAATCAAGGTTTGAATGTTACTAAGGTGTTGTTATTTATTGTTAATAGGTTTATACCTTACTCATGACCTTAGCTCCATTAGGTTCCTTAGTTTATATGATTGCAAAGTTAGAAATATTTTTAAAAGAATGTCCAAAAAGTGTTCATCTTCTTTTATGACCCTTCATAATTTATTCCTTTTTCCTTATGTATGGCCTATTATGATGGTTATGGTCCCTTAGGTGAAAAAATTAAAGTTTCTAGCATTAATACAATTTATTTTCACTAAAACACTTAGGTTTTTAACATTCTTACCATTGTAATATCATCCATGTGATAAAACATTTTGAAATATTGGTGTTAAGTTTTCAATGCAAGCACCATCCCTCAACTAAATTGAACACTCTAGGTTCAAATAGATTCAAGCGATACAAAAATTGGAGTGGTATGGACTAAAAGATCACAAGTGGAAGTTGATTGTGTAGAGCTCTTAGTTTCAAAAGAAAATTTTAAAAACTTCCATAGCTGCAAATGATGAAAATGGATTTTGGAGCACCATGGGGATCATATATATAGGTTTTGTCAACCTAATATCAAGTATTTGATATTGAGTTTAACCGAACATCGGGTAGTCAATATTGAAGTGCTCAAATTTTAATTAAATGAGGGTAATCAACATGAAAAATAAAGCTCTATGATTGGTTGGAAGGTTTTAGGTTAGGTTTATAGTTCTGGGATAAGTAAAAAATCATTTTTAGGCATCAAAAGTGTTAGAAGATGAAGTCGTTGACATTAAAAGCTTTGGAAGAAGCAAGAAAAGTGGTATTATACCTATGGTATGGAACAGATCATATATATGACATGGAAAAGCATGAAATATAAAATTATGCACATGGAAGGTTAAAAATGATGTGGTTTTGTTAAACAAGTACAAGTTACAAAACTTACACAAGTGGGTCTCCCCACAATAAGCTCCATCCCATAATGCCCTCGTGTAACCACATCTAAAAATTTTCATAGGAACTAAAGGGGTTGAATGCAATGCATACTTGTGAAACAAAATACACATGTTAAACCACCAATTTGAGAAAATAAATCTATGTTAAACAAAACCACAAGTTAGGATCATACAGACAAAGAGATGAGATGAATTATAGAAAGGATTGCAAGAATTAGGACGTGAGGTATCTTACCAAGGGCATAATGAATCCTTGTGTTTTATTGATGGTTAAGCATTAACCCCTCTTTCCAAGATTCAAACCAGGTCCAAACCACATTTAGTGACATCTCATTATTTCATCACTTCATTGGACAACCATAAGACTACCATAGTTGCAAGGAGTAACATCACTTGGCATTTTTTTCAAGGAAGGAGTTAATTTATGACATACACTCTCTCTTTTTTTATGGATTTTGAGAAACCACCAACCTTCAAGCATGGCTAACATGTCTTTCCAGTGGAACCCTCAGAAATTTATTCAGTGTTCTTTTCTATTACTCTTACTTCCATTTTTCATTAGATCTACAAGGATATAATTGCAACTGAAGCAACATGATAGAACATACAAAAGTAGCCAAAGAGAATCCACAAATCCCCTTGATGACACACCCTTTACATTCCCCCTTAACTCTTCACTTTTCTATCTAGGCATAATAATTACAAAGTTATTTTTAGTTTGATGATGAAGAAGAATATCATTATGACCAGAGTGAGAACCTCTTATTAATGGAATGAGTGGATGGATGACATGGCCTCACTATTTGAATAAGCAATCCCTCATGACTTGACAACATAGAGAATACCTCACCTTAATGGCCTACATGATCTTTTTATTCACAAGTGAGATTACTAACAAAGGAAATGAAAACAAACAAAAAAATGGAAAAAGTTGAAAAGGATAGGAAAAATTGTATCAAGAAATAAGAAGATGATAAAAAATCATGAAACAAAAAGATCAAAAACACCTATTAATTATAAAGGTTAAAATGGGATGTTTCCCCCATGGCTAAGGGTTTGACCATGGTAAGAATTAATAAGTGGATAGGTAGGCTTCATGCATGTATAAATTAGTGTTAACCTTTCATTTTCAAACCACTGGGTGTCTCTTAGTTTAGTGGTAGCTACATAGACCAGTTGTTATTCACAGACTTGGTTGTTAAACGTATGGTGGATCAGAGTATGAGTTGTCTTAACATTGTAGATGTCTGACCCATGATTGCACCCTTGATCATGATTCAATATGCATGGATTTGTTTGTCTCCCCATACTACTAGATTCATTTCTTTTATTAGGTTTTGGAGTAACAATGGATGGTGGCCCTTGCATAGGCACAAAGGATGTTGGTTGTGAAAGGGAAGATGTGGCACCAACTTGGCCTTATGCTAGTTTGGATGGTGTGGTAGGTTCATGAGCATTTTGCATCTACCTAGGAGCTATCCTAAAGAAGGGATTTTTCTGAGTATGCAATGGGAACTTACTGGTATCAACATGTCCATGCACATTTATAGCACAAGTAGCATTCATTTGTTGATGTTTTGGTGCTAAACCTTCCTGTATTACTAGTGGTGACATATGATGGGGTGGAGTATGAGAATATCAAGGATAGGGTGGAGGCTAAGAGGTGTGAGGTGGTGATCCTTTAGGAGATGTCATGAGTTGATGGTACTTGGGACAGTGATAATAGTGATTCGAAGTAGAGGACATAGAACTAGTTGGAGAAACAGGGTGTTGAATATAATATCCATAGGATTTTAGCTTGTAGTAAGGGTAGGGCTAGTTTGGTAATGGCCTTCCCCACAACTATGGGTATTGCCACTGTGGTTAATGAAAATGCTAAGGCTGGTACTAAGGCCCCTTAGAATAGTATGATTGGTTGTGGGACTATTTATAATTACCATGTGGAAAAGGAAATTTCTTAGGCATGTTCTTTTGTATGAATTTTGGATTTAATGCAAAAGACCAATACTCATGTAAATGTGACATGAATGGGTAGTAATCCTTTGGGTGGTCATATATTTAGATGTCACATTTGTCATCTTCATCTATGGTTAAGTCTATAGCCTCACTTTCTTTAGCCATGTTCCCTATTTGTTGATAAGTGTTCCTAGTTGTTTCTTGGTTCTTCTTCCTCTATTTGTTGTGATCACTTGATTCATTTTGTGTTACCTTCTCCTCTATGATTTCCATAAAAGTTGTAACTTTCACATTTATCCACTTTGACATCCTATCAAACTTTGCTTCCAATTTGTCAATAGCCTTTTGTATTGATAAGGATTGTTGTGAAATCACCCCACCAAGAGTTGCCTCTTTCTCCTTACCATAGATATGGGCCTTCTTCTTTTGAAGATTTTGGTCCTAGTGATATTTCTCAATATTCTCCCATTTTCATAGCTCTCCTTATTCTTTACCACATGCTCAATTAGCTCTTGAATTTGATAGATTCATGGCTCATATAATTGACCTAGTGTGTACATCCTAAGGGTCTCCCTTGTTTCATTACAAAACCCATCTATGATATGGAAAAGCTACTTTTCCACAGAGAAATGATGGCTTGGGCATCTATTTACTAGAGAATAATATCTATCTAAGGCCATGTCCAAGAGTTCATGTTGTTCTTGTCTCCATTCTTGGATTTGTCTCCTCAGGTTGGACACCCTCACATAGGTTTGGTATTTTTCATTGAAAATTTCTAGCAATGTGAACCACTATTATATTGAATTTGGTTTCAAAAATCTATACCACACTTCAACTTTGTTAAGTAATATCCTAGGAAAGAGCTTAAGTTTTTTCCGTCCACTTTCAATGTTGTAGAAAGCACAAGCATCATTGAAGGCTTGTAAATGATGTTGTGGATCCAAATCATAGCCTCTCATAAATTTAAGAACATTATTCATGTCAAGTCTAGGTAGGAAACTCTCTTTGTGATACCTGTAAGATATCACAACTACCTCTGTGATCTGCATCAAGCTCTTGGTGGCCAACAAGGGTTCATCATCATCTGACATGTTGTGATTAATATTTTTATTTCTATTAATTTTATTGTTATGATTTTGTCTATGTTCATGTTGATGTCTTTGGTTTTTTCCATGGGTTTGATTTTTGTTATTATTCCAACCCCATTATGGAGTTGTGTCTCTATACCTATGTTCATATTCATCAGAACTAGACATTGAAGAGGAAGAGGAAGATGAGGAATAGGGAGGATTGCCATGGCTCCTATGGTTCTCTCCCTGGTACCTTGATTTATCTTTTCTAGGTGTTGAAGAGGTCCTAGGCCTCGAGGCCTTCCTTAGTCTAGGGCTTACTTCATGTCCTCTAGGATTATCTTCCTTAGGTGAATGTAATCCTTGAGTATTGTTAGGGTGATCATGAACATATGAAACCCTTGCGTAAGGTTGGTCACTCCAATTTTCTTCCACATATATCTTGTTAGTTCTCTAATGAATGTTTTCTCTATATAATGCATTATCACTACTAGTAAAAGAGATATTATTTTTAGTTAATGTTGTATGTGATTTGATATTTTTTAAAAGATATACCATTAATTCATTTACAATGATCGTGTATAATCTAACTAATCTAGATAACTAGCACCATCTCAACAATGGCACCAATGATGAGTGGCGAGGTATCCCTACATCCAACCATACAAATCACAAGTGATCACATACAATCTAATTGAATTTCATGGATGGCAATAGTTGTGCATATAAATCATTATTCTTTGATTTCAGTTCACTATCTTCCCACTTGGACTAGTCATAGCTTATCACGTATGGTTTAGTGCAAAGTGAGGCATATGATAATTGATGTTATCTGGCTCTATGCTACTCCTAATAAAAATAAAGATCATGATTAATTAAGCTAATTAACAATGAAAAGTAAAATCTAAACTAGCCTATGTGTAATGAGTATCTATTCCTAATCATTTGCACACACCTTGAACTTTGCATGACTACCACTAGGATTGCCAAGCATACATCACTAGGCATACCAAACGATACACTGCTAGGATACTAAGTAATTACACTTAAGTGCTCAGGATTAGTCATACTCATTTTGCTTAATAATAGGAATAGTAAAGAGCAATAAATGGAAATATTAACTAAGGAAAACAATAAACAATTAAACAATCAAAAATGATAACAAATCTAAGTGGATGCTGTAATGATGAACATAATATCAATCTTTATTGTCACCCATGTAATGTGTCCAAGTATGTCACACTCAAATAAGGATGTTGTATAATCACTAACATCACACTATGGGCATGCACTAAGAAATAATAGAATTTGAAATTACAAAGCTATGAAAAAGCTATCTAAAATCTATCAACAACCTATCTCCCAACCATGCACCATAGTGTGGTATTTGTAAGCTATCATAGAAGGGACAATATCGAATGCCTAATGATGAGTGGCGAGGTACCCCTACACTCAACCATACGAATACGAGCATACACACGCGATCTGGTCAAACTCCGCAGACTAAATGCCTTAACGCCACAAGAAACACTTGGGGTTAATCGTTCGTTGTCTTCCCAGGCTTGCTTGTAAGTGTCACGGTGTATGGTTAAGCAAGTCTGAGGTATGTGATTTTTTTGGTATTTTCGGCTTATCTTCTATGCTATCAGGGGAAAGGGTTGAGAAACTAAGCTAACTCTAACTAAAGATCTAAGTCTAAATTAACTAGCGTCAGCATCCGTTCCCACTTACCGGACACACCCTGAACTATGCAACTGCAGCTTACCAAACGCTAATCGTTACTGGGATCGCCACACGTAACGCAAGTGCTCGAAGTGGTCGTACTGAGGCACCTATTTAGCCTACGTGTGATAAGCAGCCGATTCCTTAGCCAGCCGTACACACCCGTGGGTGCTCGTAACTAAGTCGTACTTATCACACGATCTAGCCTAGCAATGAGCAGCCGATTCCTCAACTAGCCGTACACATCAGACCCGGGAGTTACCAAGCGCAGAATCCTGGAATACGCTACTGGGTTACCAAGCATCCAATGCTCGTAATTGAGTCGTACTCATGCATTGCGTCAAGCAGCCGATTCCTTGACTAGCCGTACACGTCCGTAGACGCTCGTAATCAAGTCGTACTTGAACGCACTAGGAAAGCAGGAAATAAAGCAATAAATGAAACCACGTGCTGCAAGGTTTATCCAAACAAGTTCGTCTTTATTGCCGTACACAACTTGGGTTCAGGTTACAAGCTGCTCGAATAAAGAGCCGTTCACTCTAGGACTCCTACTGCGGGCACATGGGGAAAAATTCTAACTCTGGAGTGATCAATCTGCCAGAGCTTCGCTACACTAGCCAGGATTGGGAAATGAAGGGAGTGCCGCCTCTTATTTATAGATATGACGGCGGGACGTGATATCGCACACGTGATATCACATGAGAAGACGCAATATCGCGGCACATGCAGGTCGCGTCTCATCATACCCCCATGACTGAATGAAAACTCGTCCTTGAGTTCTTTACAATGATATCAGGTAGGTATGGGATTATTAGGGGAAACGGAACTAATGGGATGACATGTGAATGGTCTTTATTACAAGACTTGACAAAAACTGGTGTTCATGACAACAAGGGTGAACACCTTATTACAATGACATCAGGCCACAGTTGGCAGCTGAGAGAAAAGAGGAGAGAGAATAGAAGAGAAGAAGAGAGAAGAGTCTTGTTGCTGCCAACGCCTAGATTGCACCTTCTGTTGTCCATCCGTAAGTACATTATCCATTCTACTCCTTGCATGCTACTTCAGCGCTTCTCCATTCCAAGTGTCTGCTCCAGATCCATTCTGTTGTTGTAGGATTACCATCTGCACACACAACACTATCATATATTAGCAAGGGTAATTGAATCATTAAGTAAAGCATACCTTGCTTCGGTTTAGGCTCACTGGCTAAGGTGTGGTATGGCTGATATGGATCTGGGAAAATATAGATGATGACTACCGAAGGTATAGGGGTTAGGAAGAAAAACGAAAAAATCCGGGGCTTAGGATAAAAATCGAAAAATCAGGCCCCGTACCCCCATGACTAATCGCGAACCTCCGGTAGCGTTAGAATGGAAAGAGAAAAGGAAGAGGAAGGATAGGTAAAAAGGGACAACTATGGCATCAAGAAAAGGATGTCATGATGGAAATGAACAAAAAATGATAATTAATTGCAAAACGTTAAGGAAAAGAAGTTAACTAGTGTTCCAAATAGGAATGTCAGTGGGTCCTCCCCAAAGCAGGCTCATGCCCTTAATGCCCTGACAATCCCACATTCAAAGAGTCCGTAGGCTCGGGGAATGTCCTTTGGAAACAAGAGTTAAAGTCTTAACCGGAAGAATTTACCAAAAAGAAAACAAAGCATCAACCAAAGTATATACAATGATACAACCGGCAATGAGGTGAACAATGGAGAGAAGGATGGGAAGAAGAGAAGTGGAATGGAATCCCAAGAACAAGGTGGTGTACAGCCCCTTGTGTGTTTCATGATTAATGTGACTTGGCGAATCTCATTCCAACTCTGGCCTCAAACCAACCACTTCCAGTGACTTCGCATCAATGCAGTTGGTTAAATCATCCACTTGGGTAACAAGGATGCAACTTCGAGAAGCCACCACCATTCCGACGAAACAACAGAGAGAATGGGAAGCGAGAAGGGCCTTAGTTAGAGGGAACACTTTGGTTCCATAACCAGTGCTTGTAGCCCAAATTTATTCCGTCTAAGGGGTGTGCTTTGAATCCTCACTTTTAGCTTTTTAGCTTTTTCTTCTTCTCTTTTTTCTGTTTTTCCATTTTTTTTTTTTTTTTTTTTGTTTTGTGTTTTTATGCGTGGGGACCACACCATGCAAAGACTTCTTTATTTTTATTGTCTCAGCTTCCGATTATTGGGTTACATCGGAACGGTAAGAAAACCCAAGAAGAAAACATCCAAGCACCCAAGTGAATGACCAACACAAGAGCACCAAGTTCCCTTGAAGTCACACCCTTTTCAAATCCTTGAGTCCTTCCTTAGTTTGAGAAATGCCCAGTCACTGGTTCGTTAAAGTTCTTATTGGAAGGGAACTGTACATTTCCAAGCCAAGGGAAACCATAGACTTGATGGATGGATGGATGAAGTGATCTCATTGCCTGCCATATCAAAAGAACATACCTTAGTATCAACAATGTAACTTAAAGGTAAAAACCAAACATTAGCAATTAATGAAAAACAGTTCATCCCATCGGCCCGAACACTTATTGGGTGACGAATTTACATGATGGATGACACACACACACACACACACACACAAAAAGATAGAAAAATATAACGATGTTGTAAAACAAAAACAAGAAAAGTTAAAGAAATTTGTAAAACAAAAATTAGAAAAGTTAAAGAAATTGTAAAACAAAAATGTGAAAAACAAAAACGTTGTAAAACAAAAATGTGTAAAACAAAAACTGAAAAAGAACTGAGGGCCCCATATGATTAGCATAGGTGGCCATCTCCCCCATGACTGAGTTGTGAGGGAGAGATCCGAAGTAGTGAGCGCCTATTTGAATTTCTAAGCAGTGCCCAACTTCTCCCAAATGATGATCTTAGATTCAGGGGTGGAAGTTGGCGACGCTCACGTTCCAGTGTGTCTATGCCACGGTTGTTGGCATGAGTTTCCTCAGTTCGTTCCATGCATATTTGTTTGCCCTTATGAGAAGCTGTCAACCACGGGGTGTCTACTACTTCTTGTGTGGTTGCTACATACAGGCATCTTTGTTGCAGAGTTTCCTGGGCACACCTGTGACATGGAGACATTTCCTCCGTGTCATCACCCGATGAATCACTGTATGTGATGCATGGAACTATCCTCTTCTCGATCTTTCCACATATGTTTATCTTGGAGATTTCCAAGGAAAGATCACGGATCCTAAGGCATGCATCTACTGTGCTTAGCCATGCCCTTCCCATTATAATTGGGAAGTCCCCTTCGTTGTTGTTAACATCGATCACTAGGAAGTCTGCTGGGTAGGACCAACCACACACAGTGGTGATAACGTCCTCCACCAAACCCAATGGGATGGCAATGGACTGGTCTGCCAGCTCCAGTTGAATGTTGCTCTTCTTAAGTTGGGGCAGGTTCCAGGCGTGATACATCTTTCGCGAAATTAAGTTGACTCCGGAACCTGAGTCAAGAAGAGCTCGATGTGGCGCATTCCCAGCGATCTGCAAATGAATAAAGGGACTCCCAGGGTCAGTTAGTTTCCTGGGAAGGTGGCCTACCTTGATCCAGTCAGTTACGGTATGTGTTAGCATAACCGTATGCGTTACATTCCCTTGGACTGAAGGGTGCTCCGAAGTGTTAGTAGTTAGAGGCCTATACATATACCCGTCCGCTTGTTGTTGCGAGAGCCTATCCGGGCTCCTAGTTCTGAAAAAGGGTCTCCTTTTTGTACAGTTATCGCCAGAACTAGTGTCCGGTTGGATATTTACACTCTGAATATTTACAGATCTCGCGGCGTGACGTTGCTGCGGTTGGGTAGGTAATTCCCCTTGCATTGTTGGAGCAGGAGGTGTTATGGGAACTACTTGAGGAAAAGGTGCGGGTGGAGTTAGAGGATGGACAGAATGTGGAATGTCTCCCGGAGGAGAAGGAGTCCTTCTGAAGTACTCCCGAGCGTAGTAGTGACGGCGTGGAGTGTGACTCATAGCGTCACCTGGAGAAACTGGCTGCTGCACATAATAACCATAAGGATCAGGCTGCCGGTAAGGGTATCGATGTGTTGGCTGTGGCATCCCCCATGACTGTGGGTATTGCCACTGCTGATGTTGCTCGATGGGCTGCGGAGGTGTTCCACTTGGATAATACGTCAAGGGTTGGTGGAACTGCCTCGGGTTACCTTGTGGATAAGGTAACCTTCTGGGTGTTTGCCGTTGATTAAGTCTTGGATTTAATGCATACACCCCAGACTCCTGCAGATGTGAGATAATTGGACAACATCCCTTAGGATGGTCATAATAGCAGACCTCACATCCACCGTCATTGTCTGAATCAGAATTTTCAGCCTCATCGGAGTTAGAGATTTTTCCCTTACCCTTGTTATGTGCAGGGTTAAAGTTTCTCCGCTTGTCTTTGCTTTTATCACTACTTTGCTCATCCTTAGACTCTTCTACAATTTTCAGGACTGTTTCTATTCGTGAGTCTAAGGAATCCCACATTTGGTCTACCTTAGCCGATACCTCCGTTGTTAACTTTTGGATCGGCACAGTTTTCCTGTTCACCAACTCTTCGAGTGGTGACTCATCCTCCTCATCACAGAATTTCACTCCCTTCTTACGAAGGGAGGGATCACGGTTGTATTCCTCCGCACTTTCTCTTTTCCGTAGCTCACCCTCTTCTTGCGCTACTTGTTCCAACAATACTTCAACTTCATGGGCTCTTAGTTGGGAGAGTCTCCCTTGGGCGTAAGTCCCAAGAGTTCTTCTCGTTTCATTTCGTAGCCCATCCACGAGGTGGCGAAGTTGATCCCGCTTAGCGTACCCATGGCCCGGGCAACGATGTAGCAATGTGTAGTAACGGGCCATGGCAGCATCCAAGGATTCATGAGCTCCTTGTTTCCAGCCTTGGATCTGCTTACGCAAGTTAGACACTCTGGAGTACGTTTGATATTTGTTGTTGAACAATTCAAGCATCGTACTCCACCTCCTGATGGTTTCCGGTTCTAAGGACCGGTACCAGCTTTCTGCTTCTTTAGTGAGTGTCCTTGGGAACAACTTGAGTTTCTGCCACTCATTGTCTATGTTCTGCAAGGCACAGGCATCGTGGAATGCCTGTAAATGATGTTGAGGATCAGCGTTGTATCCCCCTTCAAAACGTGGGATATTATTTATATCCAAACGCTTGATCCTACTGTCTTTTAAATGCCTTGTGGGAATCCTAACTGCCTCTCTAATATCAAGCATACTTCGGGTTGCGAATAGGGGTTCGTCATGATCATCTCTTTCATGACGTCTGTGATGTCTACGTGGTGGTTCCCTATTCTCCCTACGTCCTTGCCCTTGTCCTAACTCCTCTCGACTTTCCTGTTGAGGCATTTCATCTCTTTTACCTTTACTCTCTGCGTTATGCTCATGGTGGCTGTGCCCAGATGTGGAAGGATGGTGTGAGTGATGAGATGAAGGAGAAGAAGAAGGGGATCCATCACCATGGTGATGTTTCGTGCCTTCTCTTCGGCTGCTTCGGCCCTGATCGTTGTGACGATCAACGAGTCTGTCATTAATGTGAGTAGTTGTTCCTATCGTGAACAGCTGGTGCTTACGGGGATCAGAGCCTGGAATATGTATCGTTGATCTAAGACCCTGATGCCTAACCTCTTCACTAGAGTGAGGAGGAGGACCATCATTTTCTAAGAAACCCATCGTGATGGGTTCCTCTTCTCCTATTTCACTAATGACGTGGGGAACCTTGCCCTTCAATAGTGAATGTTGGCTCTCCTGCCTTGCATCCCGAATACATTGGGCATTTGTGGGATGATAATCCCTTGTGTCATAATCATCCAAAACGTATTCAGAAAGCAGCTCATGCATGCCATACTGTACCAAAGCATGGGAAAGCATGTTGGGAGTGGATCGATCTGGGGGTAACACGATGTTACCTTGCATGTCTCTCCACCGTAGTTGCTCATCTTGATGGAAAACAAAGGTAAAATCCAGCACATACTCATCGGGATGAGTATATGTGACTCTAGATTGTTGAGGACATGGTTGATTTCGTTTATGCGTATGATCCTGACTTTCTCCTATATTGTCCTTAGGTGAGTTGATTTCATGAGAAGAAGCCATTCTAATGGTGTGCTAACTTTCACCGTTATTTATATTCTTGATTAACTGATTAACCCTAAGGTTTGTTTTAAGCTCACAACGATGTGAGTGATGTCCCTTATGTTAAATTGGCTAAAAAACACTTAGTCCCCGGCAACGGCGCCAATGATGAGTGGCGAGGTACCCCTACACTCAACCATACGAATACGAGCGTACACGTGCGATCCGGTCGAACTCCGCAGACTAAATGCCTTAACGCCACAAGAAACACTTGGGGTTAATCGTTCGTTGTCTTCCTAGGCTTGCTTGTAAGTGTCACGGTGTATGGTTAAGCAAGTCTGAGGTATGTGATTTTTTTGGTATTTTTTGGTTATCTTCTATGCTATCAGGGGAAAGGGTTGAGAAACTAAGCTAACTCTAACTAAAGATCTAAGTCTAAATTAACTAGCGTCAGCATCCGTTCCCACTTACCGGACACACCCTGAACTATGCAACTGTGGCTTACCAAACGCTAATCGTTACTGGGATCGCCACACGTAACGCAAGTGCTCGAACTGGTCATACTGAGGTACCTATTTAGCTTAAGTGTGATAAGCAGCTGATTCCTTAGCTAGCTGTACACACCCGTGGGTGCTCGTAACTAAGTCGTACTTAGCACACGTTTTAGCCTAGCAATGAGCAGCTGATTCCTCAACTAGCCGTACACATCAGACTACTACTGGGATTACCAAGGGTAGAATCCTAGAATACACTACTGGGTTACCAAGCAGCCAATGCTCGTAATTGAGTCGTACTCATGCATTGCGTCAAGCAGCCGATTCGTTGACTAGCTGACACGTCCGTAGACGCTCGTAATCAAGTCCTACTTGAACGCACTAGGAAAGCAGTAAATGAAAGCAATAAATAAAACCACATGATGCAAGGTTTATCCAATCAAGTTCGTCTTTATTTCCGTACACAACTTGGGTTCAGGTTACAAGTTGCTCGAATAAAGAGCCGTTCACTCTAGGACTCCTTCTGCGGGCACATGGGAAAAATTCTAACTATGGAGTGATAAATCTGCCAGAGCTTCGCTACTTCTAGCCAGGATTGGGAAATGAAGGGAGTGTCGCCTCTTATTTATAGATATGGCGGCGGGACACGATATCGCATACGCGATATTGCAAGAGAAGACGCGATATCGCAGCACATGCAGGTCGCGTCTCATCACCTAACATCAGAGGTAGTGCCTCGATATCAGATATCTGATATCATAGCCCTATAAAACATTACTCATCAGTCAATAATACAAGCTACATTGATGCATGCTTGTCAACACATGTTAAGATGCATTGACATAGATACATTGCCATTGATGTAGCCATTACCTATATAAGTGTGCATACCCCTTGAATTTATGGCACCTTTCAATTGTAGTCCTAGCCAAATTCTTGTATTTTCTTCCTTTGAGAGTTAGAATATTTTCCCTTTGAATTCCTATAGTGTAGATTTATGAGATTGTATCACATTTTAGTCAAGTGCATATGTACCTAGATACATTTGCATGAACAGTAATAAAATCAAGATTTCTTACATCCATTGCAGTAATTAGACTAGTTTAATCTTACTTTTAAATAGTTTACTTTACATGCAATTTTCATTTATGTTCTTAAGTAATTAATGCAGTTATCAATAAATACTTAAATATGATCACTTCAAGCATTACGTATTAACACTTGGTAATCCCAGCAATGGATACTTAACACTTGGAATGCCTAGTAGTATACACTTGGTAACCCAAAAATGTTAATATAAGTTTAAGAAATGTACAATAAGTAGGAATAGATACTTCATGTTAGGATAGTTAAGAAAATGTAGTTAATTAGTTAATTAATTTGATCATTTAAATCTTCATTTAATCATCTAGCAATTAGGAGAAAAATCATAAAATGAATATAAAAGTAGACATCTTATGCCTCAACCATAGTTAATCATATACATAATTTAACACACATGTGGATTAGAAAGACAACTTACAACTATACAATTCACTATTTAAGAATATCAGCAACTTAGGTAACTAAGTCCACATAATTCAACTAGATCATATGTGAATGCTTATGATTCACATGGTTGAGCATAAGGACTATCCATCACTCATCAACATACCAATTGAAAATATATAATTAATGATGCATGAAATTAAATATACATGAGAATAAAACATAGATATAAAAATCTAAACTAGACAATAATCATAACTCAAAGCTACATCATAATATCCAAAGCATCAAGAAGCACAAAAGCATAAGATACAAGTACCAACCTAAGTATCCAAAAATCTAAGTTGTTACAATATCTATGTGTTGATGCCAACATTGCCCATGTTAAGCATGGGGCCATGACTTAATAGTTTAATCACTAAGGTATAGTTTCATGATTTGAGTCCATTACTTGAAACAAACTACATGATAATTAAGGTGCTTTCAATGAGAGGTATCATGCAACCTTTGAGTTATTTATTGTTATAAGAGATTATTGTCATCCATCAATAGTATAAAAATATAATTTTTAATGAATAAATCTTATAAATTTTTGAATGTAATAAATCTTTGATTTCAATTTCATATGATTTTTCATTTTGATTACTCTGAGTTATTTTGAGATACTAATCAGTTAAGCTTTTTCTCATCTATTAACTATCTTGAATCCTTCTCTAATTTATATGGATTACATCTGTGATAGTTAGCCATTTTAATGAGTCAACTTTTGAGATTTAGCACATTTTTTTAATTACCACTATGAATAAATAATAAGAATAATCTTTTAAAAAGTAAGCTTTTTCCATCCCTAGTATAACTTATTTTTATTTCATTGGTAATGATTCTCCAATTTATTTATTAAAAAATGAACACAATAAATTCTCTACATGCATAATAAAATCTTCCATCCTGACCCTTACCTATTCCTTAATAAAAGTTGGATTGTCAACATCTCAACAATCATCAGCTTTAACAAATAGCATCCTAAATTGCAAAGCTTTCAAAACTTCATAGTAATCAAAATTTCAAAGCATTTATGGGATGTGTGATGATTGACATGTTTGATATTATTATTATATTACCACTACCACTGCAAGCAATGAGACATCCTCAATGGTGAACATTATGCCTTGGTGGTGGACATTATGCCTTGGTGCCAAACATGGTTGTGGTGGTGGACATGGGCAACATGGGCATTGAAAGGCATCAATGTAGGGAGTTGCTAATAAAAGGGAGGTAGTAGCAACCATAGCACAGAATAGACATCATTTCTCTCTCAGTGTCAAGTAGAGGGTGGCACAGTGGGAGTTGTAGGCAATAGTCATGTAGTGTGGTGGGAGCTACATGTAGCATCAATGACGATAGCATTTGCAAGCATCAGTGGGTGGCACGCATCAACGAATGGTTGCAGGCAACACAGCGAGAGCTATAGGTGGTGATTGTGTGATGTGTTGGAAGCTACAAGTGATGTCAATGGCAATAGCATCTGCAAGCATCAATGATCAGCAGTGCCAACAATAGTGAGCAGCAACGTGCAATATGATGGAAAACGATGATGGCATGCAATAGCGATATTGCCAACAGTGGTGAGCAATGGCATACAATGTGGCAGCAAATGGTAGTAGCATCCAATGATGAATAGTGAGTGATGAACGGTGGTGGTACATGATGGTGAATAGTAACAACACATGGTGGTGAACAGGGACGATACATGGTGGTGAATGAAAACAATGTGCAATGGCAAATGACGGTGTGAACCAATAGATAGTAGGAGTTGACAGTGTCAACAATCAGTGCCAACAACGATAGCAAGTTGCAACAATAGCAATGAGTGGTAGCAACCATAAGAGATTACATATCTCTCTTCATTTATGTCATCTCCTCTCTCTTTCCTATGTGGCAAGGGTTTGAACAACATTGTGAGTAGTGACATCAAATGGTGCTAGCACCACCATCACTACCATGGTTACCTCCTCCTCCTCTGACAATGACAAGAAAACACATGTAGACCAGTTGGCAGAAGCAACCTTAGCTCAACCAAAGCCACCATAGGTTGTTACATTTGTGCTCGTTTTAAGCTAAGTTATTGTCCCATTCTATTATTTTTTATGAACTAAGGTCTCTGTGCTATGGTTTAAACATAGAACCCATTTTACTTATGAACCTAGATTAATCTTGTCCAAGTTGTTAGCTATTTTCTACTTTAATTTCATGTTTTATTGATCCATAAGTTTTATTATTGAAAATTTAAAAGCAAATGGTTTTCTTTCTATTAAAGTTATCTTGAACTACCCTTTAAATTTCTTTGCTAAAATTATTTAACTTACCAACATCTTTATAACTCACAAAACATCACATTGCCCAACCAACTGAGACTATTCCTAGGTTTCCATACCCATATGGGAAGCACCCTAGGAAATAGTCTCTCTAAATGAGTTTTTCCTTGTTGATGTATCCAAAATTTATGAATCAACACTTTTTTAGTGCTAGAAGGAGGGCTTGTTTCATTTCCTATTCTTAATCCTATTTTTTTTCCTATTTTTGTTTCAAAACTGTTGTTTCCTTGAATTTTATTTTATTTTTCTTGTGCTCCCTCTTGAAAATATTTGTTTATTTTAGAAAAATTTCTGTTATAAGGTTCCTAAAAGTTTTCATTCCTCGAATTCATGTTTCCAACCCTATTTCCAACTAGCAGTTTTTCAATTCAATCTATCTCCCAAATCCTTTATTTTTCTCATCTTATTGTAGTTTCATTTGTAGGTCCCTAAATCAGTGTTTCTTATTTCTCATTTTGGGTGGTCCTTACCTTAGTCTTAACTTTGGTGAGTTGGTCCTCATTAATAACATTATTTTGTTAAAATTTACTTTCTTTCAATCTTAAATATTGCAATTTCTTGCATTTACTTTTTAAAATTTTATATATAGAAAATTTTAGTTTTTTGTCAAAATTTATTTAAAAAATTATTATTAGTATTTCAATATTTTTTTATTTTACTTAATTTATAGTTTTATTTTAGCATTTATATTCTATAATTTTTGTTTTATGAGCGAATCCTTCCAACAAGAATCATTTACCCTTGCCCCTAGCCAACTAGCTACCCGTCACTTTACTTTAAGAAAATAATGAGCCTCACATTTCCCAAACTCTATCCCTAGAAGAATTTGAACTAGGATGGTAGCCAATCAACCCCAACTCCCTTGGTGAGCAATCCTTTTAACTTCACCAACCATCATGATATTCTAAAATCACTTCAAAACAAAAATTTGTTCTTCAATCCCACAACCCATACTAGCGATGCCCACCAACATACACAATGTTTCAAAACCTTACTAAGCTTCCATAACATTTTCCAAAATGACATAGCATATAGGGTCTTTGTGACAACTTTTAGGAGCAAAGCCACCCAATGGTTTTTTATGCTCCTTAATGCCTCTATCAACTCATGGGTAGAGTTTTAAAATAAGTTCCTACTTTAGTTTAATAAGTTCACTAGCCTTGCTTTAGCATCAAGCAATTTCACAAGCCCAAGAAAACTACCTGGAAAAATGTCCATAACTACAATTCAAGATACCTCCATCAACTTGCTTATGTGCTAAATGAGATGTGTTTGCAACTTGATGGTATCCTCAATTTCTACCTCTCTATCATTGATCCATTCTTCACCTATGCCATCAAATTTGATTCCAACATAACAAAAATATAAGGAGCAATGGCTAAAGTTTTTGAGTTAGAATAGATTACCTTGATGAATAATATTCAAACTCAATTTGGAATGATGAATTTTAGCAATCCTATATAGTCTACCCCTTTACTATCATGAGTTTTCCCAATGAATAATACTTTGTTCCAAACTCACACTCCCCTTCAAATAACTCAACCTATAAGTAGTTATTTTCAAGATCCCACATCCTCTTTATCTTTACGACCAAATACTAGTTTAAGTGATGATCAATCAAAAGCTTTGATCCAATCCATCATAAATCCAAATGGAATATATAATCCTAATGCATCCACTTGTCAAACAAAAAACTAAATGACACAAATATTAACTTCACTTCAAAAGCTTTCCAATGAAGTAGCTGAATTGAAGCGAAATAATAATAAATTCTCTATAAAATCTAAAAAATCAAACACATTAATCAATGATGATTATTATTGTCTTCATAACACTAGGAAACATTTTAAGAAAAATTGTCCTTAATTTTTAGCATTATATGGTGACAATGCCCAAAGTCAACAAAATTTAAAAACCCCAATTATGGTCTTAAACATACCTCATGAAATAGAAAATGAAGAAGTTCGTTCATTTGAATAAGTTATGGTAAGTGATCCCGACCCACATAACACTCACTATCGTAGACTTAGTGATGTTATGAACACCACACCATAACAAATTAGGAATAATCCTTATACTCCCCCAAATAGAAGAGTTCCTAGTCAAAACAACACAAATAATCAAACTAGGCCATCTTAAGCAAACACCCCACAATGACCAAACTCTCCTTCTATACGTAGAAGAACTCCACCTTAATAGGAAGCCAAAGATGAACATAAGACTTATGATCTAGTTGAGGATTTGAAAAGAGTTAAAGCTAACATTTCAATGCATGATCTTCTACACTTTAATGAAATGAAAGATATGATTCAAAAGATAGTTCATACACTTGAAACCAATAAAGAGAAAATCTTCAACAACCAAATGGCAAGTTTATTTTGCAGAAATTCCTAATGCATTATCAATACAAAATGTAAGCAATTCTGTGTCAAACAAGAAAGATCAACCTCTTTTCTTAACAACTTTGATTATTTTAGGAAATAATGTTCATGATTATTAAATGGATTCTAGAGAAACTATTAGTGTCATGCCACTTAAGCTATGTAAAACATTAAGAGAAAAAATGCTACCATAAGTAAGAAGTGTGATACAACTCAATGGATCTAATGTACCTATAGTAGCATCATTAAAGGAAGTAAAAGTGCAACTTAAAAAATACCCTACTTTTACATGCTATATGGATATTTTAGTAGTTGATATGTCATCCACATATGGTGTGCTTTTATTTAGGACTTTTGGAGCCAAGTTTGGGGGCTTCTTTATGTTAGATTTCTCAGAATTATTAATTCCTATTAAAGGAAAATCTGAATATACGATCATACCGAGACAGCCTTTCTATAAACAAGTGGTAACAAATTTTGATCAATAAAATCAATCTTTGGAAAATCAAAATACTAATCTTTATATTGGAGTTATTGAAGTTGGACTTGGCAAAACATGCTATAAATGACCATGAGAGAGAAATCTTAGAAATAAATCCTTTTGCTTTTAGAGAATGTGAAGAAACTTATGAAGATGCCTTGCCTTATTATCAACATGATGGAAAAACATTTCTTTTGGGTGATCCACCACCATTAGGAAATAACAAAGATATAAATAAGGTTCTAACCATTAAAACACTTGAAGGTGAGCCAAATTTTGATGACATACCCATTGAACATGTCCCTAGAAAAGAAAATTATGTTCCTTATGCATTAGCTCAAATGGTGACTACTTTATATGTTCCTTTTAAACACAATGCTTGGGATTCTAAAATAATTATTGAAAAGGTTAACTCCTATTCTATTCTAAATAATATCTTTTCTTTTCAAGTTTTTATGATGATAATCATATTCATGCATTTTTATTTTCCAATAGTGAATTTAGTGATTAATGTTTTAATGAAGAAGCTATGTCAAAGGATGTCATATTTTTCAAATAATATCTCTCCTAAAATATCAACTAGATAAGCTTTATTTGATGACTTACAAAAACTTTGTTAGACCTAAGATTAAAACTTGGATGAAAGAAGAAATTGGTAAAATTTTAGAATCTAAAATTATTTATCTTGTGAAACATTCAAGTTAGACATCAAATTTAGTGCATGTTAGGAAGTGATTATGTATTGATTTTCACAACCTCAATCATAAAAAATTTGATAAAAGATGATTTCATAAGAAATAGACAAAGAAAGTCTTTAAAATAGGAAATCTAGTCCTAAAAAGAGATAGAAAATTTGGTCAAATAGGCCCTCAAAGTAAGTTTTCTCCTATGTGGTTAGGTTCATTCCAAGTTACAGATGTTATTGGTCCCAATGTTTACAAAACTGTTGATTTGCAAGGATATAAATTAAATAGAAATTTTGTTACATTTCATCTAAAGAATTTCTACTTAGACACCCCACGTGAACACCTAGTAGATCCCTAGTTGCATGTTTTCTTCCCCTTCACCATGTATTTCATTTGTATCTAGCTGCATTTGCATATTTTCTTTGCATTTCAATCATTTATTTCTTAGCATAATGGCTTTGGTTTGATTTGTTCTTTTCATATGATTTTGGTAATCATTATGATCATTTGAGTTACTAGGCATTAGGTCATCATAACACCATTTGAAAGTAATGCAAGTATAATGCTTTATATGATATATCATATTACTATTATATAAAATCTCCTTTATATGATATATTTAAATAATGTTATGGTTCTTCCTAGTCTATTTCAAGGTTTTAGTTTTATTAGTTATGTTGGATTATGAAGGATGAAATTTATGCGAACTTATCATTTTATCATCATGATCATGTGAATGTAGGATATGTGAAGTTGGAGAATGTTTAGCCACAATCACTAAGTGACTTTGGAAAATTTCATTTTCCCTCTCATAAGCCCTAGCCCTCAAGTGTGATGATACATGGCTATCCTATGAGCAACAGGGTAAAGTGTGTTCATCTCCACTTGAAAACCCTTAGCAACCCAAGAGACTTGCTATGATGCTAGCTAGATTGTAATTAAAGGCACATACACGAGAACTGAAATGCACCATGGACAAAGTTTTCACAAGGATCATGTTCATTGACAATGTAATAAGTTCTTAAGTGTGATGGGATCTGGTAGCAATCCTCACCCTAGCCTCCATTTCCCTTTTAAACTTATTTTCCCAAAAATAAAAAAAAAATAGAAAAAAGCAAATAACCCTTTTTCATCCATTCCCTTTCTAAATGTCAAAAGAAAAAAAGAGTCCCAAGGAAAAATCCAAAAGTTGTGGCTAGCTATGATCTAAGATAAGTTTTTCCTCTTCATTAAGTTTGCCATAAGTCTTGTGCTCTATGTAGTTCACATACTTTTTACTTTTACCTCATGAGAAGATTGAGAATGAGGTTATAATTATATACTTTAATTATATATGTGTGTTTCTATGTAGTTAAAGTTATGATTTATAAAGAATATATGTTTTGATCTTAATTAAGTAACATGATGTGGCAAGGGTGGCCCGCATTTAGTTCTCTCTTGATTATATGGTTTTTTTAATCATGTTTAGATTAGTATAGTTTGGTTTCAAATTTTAATTTGTCTATGTTTTATGATATTTTCGATTCTTTATCATTTGCATCTCCTTGTAAAATTTCTATGGTTTTTCTATTCCTTGCACTTGCATGTAATTTCTAGTTTGGGGGCAAAGTGTTGATGCCAACATCGCCTATGCTAAGCACGGGGCCATGACTTATTAGTCTAATCACTAAGGTATAGTTTCATAATTTGAATCCATTACTTAAAACAAATTACATGATACATAGAGGTGCTTTCAATGAGAGGTATCATGCAACCTTTAAATTATTTATTGTCATAAGAAATTATTGTCATCCATCAATAGTATGAAAATATAATTTCTATTGAATAGATTTTATAAATTTTTGAGCATAATAAAGCTTCAATTTCAATTTCATATGATTTTTCATTTTGATTACTCTTTCAAGATAATAATCATTTAAGCTTTTGTTCATCTATTAATTATCCTAAATCCTTTTATAATTTATATGGATTACGTCTATGGTTGTTAACTATTTTAATGAGTTAGCTTTTGAGATTGAGCTCATTTTGTTAATTATCAATATGAATAAACAACAAGAATAATCTTTTAAAAAGTAAGCTTTTGTCAATTCCTAGTATAACATACTTTTATTTCATCAGTAATGATTCTCCAATTTATTTATTGAAAAATGAACACAATAAATTTTCTACGTGCATAATAACATCTCCCATCCTGACCCTTACCTATTCCTTGATAAAAGTTGGATTATTAATGTCTCAACAACCATCAGCTTTGAAAAATAGCACCCTAAACTACCAAGGTTTCAAAACTTCACAGTATCAAAATTTCACAGCATTTATGGGATGTGTGATGGTTGACATGGTTGATATTATTATTATATTACCCCTACCATTGCAAAAAATGAGACATCCTCAGTGATAGACGTTATGCCTTGGTGGTGGACATTACACCTTGGTGACGGATGTGGTGGTGGTGGCAAACATGGGCAATGTAGGCATTGAAAGGCATCGGTGCATGGATCTATTGATAAAAGGGAGGTAGTAGCAACCACAAGATAGAATGGACATCATCTCTCTCTCAGTGTTGAGCAGCGAGCAACATGGCGGGAGCTGCAAGAGGCAATTGTGTGGTATGATAGGAGCTAGTAATGTCTGCAAGTGTTGGTAGGTGGCGCACATCAAAAAATGGTTGTAGGAAGCACAGCAGGAGTTGTAGGCGATGGTTGTGCAATGTGGCAGGAGCTACAAGCGGCGGCAACATCCATAAGCATCAACAAGCGGTGGCATCAACAGCAGTGAACGACGGCATGCAATGTGGTGACCAACAGTGGCAACACACAATAGCGATGGCACACAACATCATAATGAATGGTAGCGGTACGCAACGGTGAATGGAAAACAACAATAGTGTGTGACAGCAAACAATGATGGCATGCAACAAGGGCAGTGGTGCGAAGCAAGTAGCGGGAGTTGATAGCATCAACAACCAGTGGCAATAGGTGGCAATAGCAATAGTGGGTGCCAACAGCCACAAGAGATTATATATCTCTCTCCCTTTGCACTATCTCCTCTCTCTTCCCCACACGGTGAGGGTTTGAACGATGCTACAAGCAGTGACACTGAATGGTACCAGTGCTACCGTCACTGCCACGGTTACCTTCTCCTCCTCCAATGGTGATGAGAAAACACATACAGACCAATCAGCAGAGGCAACCTTACCTCAGCTAGAGCCACCAATAGTTGTTACATTTTTACTCATTTTGAGCTAAGTTATTATTCCATTCTATTAGTTTTTTATATGAACTAAAGTCTCTATGTTGTGGTTTAAACACATAGCCTCTTTTACTTTTGAACTTAGATTAATTCTGTCCAAGTTGTTAGCTATTTTTTGCTTTAATTTCATGTTTTATTGATCTACGAGTTTTATTATTGAAAATTTAAAAGCAAATAATTGTCTTTCTATTAAAGTTATCTTAAATTACCCTTTATATTTCCTTATTAAAATTGTTTAACTTATCAACATCTTTATATGTCACAAAACACCATGTTTCCCAACCAGTTAAGACTATTCTTGGGTTTCCATACCCATATGGAAGGCACCCTAGGCAATAGTCTCTCTAAATGAGTTTTTCAGGTGTTGATGTGTCCAAAATTTACACATCAATGGTGCAATGATGCAAATGTGACATTTAAGATGCATTGTATTAGTGCATTTATGACAATCTAGCTAAAAATTTCAAGATTTCCTTATATTTTATAAGTATTTTCTCATTGTCTTTCGAAATCTTGAACATGTTTGAGCCTTCTAAGGTCCACCTATACTATCTTAAAGATGGAAATATCACAAAATAAAAGTATTTTACTAGTAAAAATGAAGGGAAACACTATAGAAAATTAATCAAGATCATAAAATATGTTGATTTGGAAAGGTTATGAAACTTCCTAGAAAATTGGAAAATATATGAAGCATTTTGGTAAATGTTGTTAGGAACATGGATGTGTTTTGTTGATCTAGGGGTAAAATTTACAAAAGTTATCTAAGAGATTTCTCTTCATGGTAGACTCATGGACTTGTCCTTGAATAACCACCATGTGAGATGTCCATGAGCATCCTAGTAATCAAATATCAATCAAGAATACAAACCAACAAAACACACATTACCTGATGTGAAAAACATTATCACTATATCAACATAACTTAAGGAGATTGTAATTAAAAAATGCAAATGAGGGGGAATGGATCGTAGCAATGAGAGAGAAAGTAGGACATGAGGTACCTTATCCATAGGCATAGTGGAGTACATGTGCTATTCCTTATTACTTTTCTGTACAAATTTTTGACCAAGTCCTTCCACATCCTTAAAAACAAGAATAGCATAAAAAATTCCTTATGATGTCTTTAATGCAACACTACTAGCACATGTATATTTGATGACCATCTTCCACCATTGATGGGACACGATATCACAGCCACCGCGATATTGCATCCCACGTGATATTGCGTACACGATGTCGCGTCGTCCCCTGCGATATCGCTTACATGATATCACGGTGCGCCGCTAAGTCTTTAAATAAGAGGTAGCTCTCCCTTGTTTCTCATCTAGGCCTAGACTGTAGTGAAACTCTGGCAGTTTTTCCCCTACAAAGATAGATTAATTTCCACGTTCCAGTAGTAGGAACTCCAAAGTGAACGGATCTTTATTCGAGCAGACATTGTACTTGAACACAAGTTTGTGTACGGAAATAAAGATGAATTTCTTGGATAAACCTTGCAGTGCATAGAATAGGCTAATTAGGATTTTATTTACTATTATTTATACTTGTCATTTAAATGCTTTCTTAGTTAATTAAATCTCTCTCAACCCTTCTCTCCTAGTTAAGTTCCTCAATACGACCACTTCGAGCACGTGTGTTACGCTTGGTGATCCCAGCAATGATTAGTGTTTGGTAATCAAGGTTGCATCGGTTCAGGGTGTGAACGGTAAGTGGGAACAGATGCTGATGCTAGGTTAATTTAGACTTAGTTAGTTAGTTAAAGTTAGTCAATTAGTCTCTTCACCCTTCACCTTGTTATCATAGGAGATAAAACATAAAAACTATAAAAATCACATACCTAAAACTTACTTAACCATACAAACATGACCACTACAAGTAAGTCTGGGAAGACACCGAATGATTAACCTTAAGTGTTCCATAAGGCGTGTAGGCACTTAGTCTATGGAGTTTGATCGGATAGCGCATGCTACGCTTATTTTCGTATGGTTGAGTGTAGGGGTACCTTGCCACTCATCATAGGCACCGTTGCTAGGGACTAAGTGTTTGTGTGCTAAGTAGAACATAGGAAATCACTCACATCGTTGGGAGCTTAAATGAACCTTAGGGTTAATTAAACAAAAAAAATTTATATAATGGTTAAATAGCACACCGAATCAAATAACAATGTCTTCTTCTTCTAACAAGAGCAATTCACCACCTAGGGATTATAGTAGAAATAGTTGGCAATCAAAAACACATAACCGAAACCTACCTGTTCCTCAAAATCACCAGATAGCCTATACTCATCTCGATGAGTATATTCTAGATTTTACCTTTATCCTCCATCAAGATGAATAGCTACGATTGAGAGATTTGCAAGGTGACCTAGTGTTAGCCCCAAATCGATCAGTCCCAAACATGCTCCTCCATGCTTTGGCACAGATTGGCATGACACAGATCTATGCTGAATACGTTGTAGGTGATTTTGACACAGGGGATTATCATCCCACATAAGCACAATGTATCAGGGACTCACGGTAGGAGAGCCATCATACACTATTGAAGGGCAAAGGGGTCCTGCACATCCTAAGTAAAATCGAAGATGGTGAACCACTTCTAATGGGTTCTCCATTAGATAATTTTCCCCCTCCTAATGATGGTGAGGAGGTGGGGTATTAGAACCTATGCTCCATGATACACAACCCTGGTTCTGATCCCCATGAACATCAACTTTTCACTGAGGGAACAACAACACATGACAAGGATGGGCACTTAGATCATCATCACGATTGGGTCCATAGTAGCAGAAGAGAAGGTAAGAAGCATCATCATGATGATGGTTCTCCTTCTTCTTCCCCTTCATCACATCACTCACCCTCTCCTTCCACATCTAGGCACAGCCACCAAGAGCATAATGGTGAGGATAGAGGTAGGCAAAATGAGATACCTTGACAAGAGAGTCGAGAGCAAGGATAAGGCACGAACGAAGGGAAAGTAGGAAACAACGTAGACATCATAGACTTCATGAAAGAGATGATCATGATGAGCCCCTACTTGCAACCCAAAGTATGCTCGATATAATGGAGGTAGTTAGAATACCGACAAGACATCAAAGAAATAGCCAGATCAAGCGCTTAGACATGAATAACATCCTACACTTTGAAGGAGGATATAATGCTGATCTCCGATGAGGTTGTGGACTCAGACATAGACAATGATGGTGCATGTGAGATCTTCCAATATGACCATCCTAAGGGATTTTTTCCAATCA
Organism: Gnetum montanum; assembly: GCA_015680685.1. Taxonomy (NCBI): domain Eukaryota; kingdom Viridiplantae; phylum Streptophyta; class Gnetopsida; order Gnetales; family Gnetaceae; genus Gnetum; species Gnetum montanum. Next base: position 52,887 of record MNCI01029147.1, on the reverse strand, counting down.
TCTCACATCTACAAGAGTTCGGGATGTATCCGCTCAACCCGAGACTTAACAGACGGCAAACACCCTAAAGATTACCTTATCCCCAAGGTAGCCCAAGGCAGTTCCACCAACCGTTAACGTACTATCCAAGTGGAACTCCTCCACAACCTATCGGGCAACATTAGCAGTGGCAACACCCACAGTCATGGGGGGTACCACCATCTAGACAATGATACCCTTACCAGCAACTTGATCCTTATGGTTATTATGTGCAGTAGCTAGTTTCTCCAAGTGACTTTATGGGTCACAGAACTCCCCAACGTTACTACAAAGTTTGGGAGTATTTTAGAAGGACTCCTTCTCCTCTGGGAGACACCCCACATACCTACCATCCTCAAAATCCATCCGCCACTATTCCACCGGTAGTCCCACCATCACCTGCTCTAACAATGCAAGGGGAACTCCCCACTCAACCGCAACAACGTAATGCTATGAGAGCCATAAACATTCAACTCGCTACTGGTTCTGATAACCGCAAGAAAAGAAGACCTTTCTTTAGAACCAAAATCCCAGACAAGCTCTCACAACAATAAGAGGTTGAGTCTATGCACACTCCTCCACCATACAAGGCTTTAGGGCTCCCTTCAGTCCAACAGCAGAGCTTCACGCATACGATTATGTTAACACATACCATAACCAATTGGGTCAAGGTAGGCCACCTTCCTAGGAAAATCTCTGACCCTGGAAGCCCCTTAATCTATCTACAATTTGCTAGGAATGAACCACATAAGGCTCTTCTTGACTCAAGTTCTGGAGTCAACTTAATCTCACGAGAAATGTATCAAACCTGGAACTTGCCCCAACTCAAGAAGAGTAATATCCAACTTGAGCTGGCTGACCAATACATCACCATTCCCTTAGGATTGGTGGAGGACATCATTACCACTATGTGTGGGTGGTCATACCTAGCTGACTTCCTGGTGATAGAATTCAACAGTAACAACAGGGGATTCCCAATTATAATGGGAAGGCCATGGCTTAGTACAATAGATGCGTACTTAGGGATCCACGATCTTTCCTTGGAGATATCTAAGGTAAACATTTATGGAAAGATCAAGAAGAAGAAAGCTCTGTGCATCACATACAGTGACTCAGAGGGTGATAACATGGAGGAATGCTCAACATCTCTTCCATGTAACCGGTGTGCCCTAGAAACACAAATACAAAATTTCTTGTATGTAGCAACCATACAAGTAGTGGACACCCCGTGGTTGATAGCTACTAGAAAGAGCAACCCATCAACATGCACGGAACAAACTGGGGAAACAACCCACACTAATAACGAAGGCATAGACACATTGGAATATGAGCGTCGCCAACTTCCACCCCTTAATCTAAGAACATCAGTCGGGAGAAGTTGGGCACTTTTACGAAATTCAAATAGGCACTCATTATTTCGAGTCTCTCCCTCTCCATTCAGTCATGGGATAGATGGCCACCTATGCTAATCATTAGCGGCCCTCAGTTCTTTTTAATTTTTGTTTTCCACATTTTTGTTTTACATGTTTTTTTTTACACATTTTTGTTTTACACGTTTTTTTTTACACATTTTTTTTACACGTTTTTGTTTTACACATTTTTGTTTTATAGTTTTTGTCTTACACATTTTTGTTTTACATGTTTTTGTTTTACAAATTTCTTTAACGTTTCTTATTTTTGTTTTACAGCATCGTTATACTTTTTCATTTCTTTGTGTGTGTGTGTGTGTCTTATCCATCCTGTAAGTTTGTCACCTAATAAGTATTATTCATGATGGTATGAACTATTTTCCTATTGATTGCTAATGTTTGGTTTTTACCTTTAAGTTATGATGTTGGTACTAAGGTATGTTTCTTTTGATATAGCAGACAATGAGTCCACTTCATCCATTTATCCATACAAATCTATGGTCTCTCTTAGCTTGGAATGTATAGTCCCTTTCTAATAAGAACATTAACGAATTGGTGACTGGGTATTTCTCAAACTAAGGAAGGACTCAAGGATTGAAAAGGGTGTGACTTCAAGGGAACTTGATGCATTTGTGTTGGCCATTCTCTTGGGTGCTTGAATGTTTTCTTCTTGAGTTTTCTTACTTTTTCGACGTCACCCAATTATCAGGAAGCTGAGTCAATAAAAATAAGAAGTCTTCGCATGGTGTGGTTCTCATGCATAAAAAAAAGTGAGAATTCAAAGCACACCCCTTAGACAAAATAATCCCTTCACCTACAAGCATTGGTTATGGAACTAAAATAAAAATGTTCCCTCTAACTAAGGCCCTCCTCACTTCCCATTCTTTTCTCAGTCATTTCGCCATAATGGTGGTGGCTGTTGGGGGAGGCATTCTTATTATTCAAGAGGATGGATTGGCCGCATGCATTGATGCGAAGTCACTAGATGTGGTTGGCTTGAGGCTAGAGTTGAAATGAGATTTACAAAGTCACATTAATCATGAAATACACAAGGGGCTTTTCACAACCTTGTTCTTGAGATTCCATTCCATTTTCTTCTCTCCATCCTTCTCTCCATTATTCAACTCATTGTCGGTTGTATCATTAGTGTATATTTTTGTAGATGCATTGTTTTCTTTTTGGTAAATACTTATAGTTAAAACTTTAACTCTTGTTCCAAAGGACATTCCTAGAGCCTATAGACTCTTTGAATGTGGGTTTGTTAGGGCATTAAGGGCATGAGCCTGCTTTGGGGAGGACCCACTAGCATTCCTATTTGGTGCATTCGTTAAATTCTTTCCCTTACCATTTTCACAATCCACTTTATTTTGTTCATTTCCATCTTGACATCCACTTCATCGATGTTCTAGTTGTCTCTTTTTCTCTATCTTTCTTGTTCTTTTTTCCTTTCTCCATTTTATCGCTACCGGAGGTTTGTGATTAGTCATGGGGATATGGGACCCAATTTTTTTGATTTTCTCCTAACCCCTACACCTTCGGTAGTCCTCATTAATATATCTCCAAATCCGCAATCAGCCATATCACAACCCAACCAATGGACCCTTCACTGAGGCAAGGTATCACCTGCATTGAAATTCATTTACCCTTGCTAATATAAGATTGTGTTGTGTATGCAGATGGCAATCATACAACAATGGATTAGATCTGGAGGAAACACTTGGAATGGATCAGTGCTGAAGCATCTTTGCAAGGAACGAGATCGATGATGCGCTTACAAATGGACAACAAAAGGCGCAATCTTGGCGTTGGCAGCAGCAAGACTTCTTCTTTCTTCTCTCTTCTCTCTTCTCTCTCAACTGCCAAATAAGGCCTGATGTCAAATGTAATAAGGTGTTCACTCTTATTGTCATGAACACCAGTTTTGTCATGTCTTATAATGATGATCTATTCACATGTCATCCCATTAGTTCCATTCAGTCAATAATCCCATACCTTCCCAATATTTTGTAAGGAACTCAAGGACAAGTTATCATTTAGTCATGGGGGTATGATGGGACGCGATATCACATGGGCCACGATATCGCATCCCACATGATATCGCAGTGCATCACCAAGTCTATAGATAAGAGGCGACTCTCCCTTGTTTCTCATCTAGGCCTAGACCATAGTGAAACTCTGGCAGCTTTTCCCCTCCAGAGATAGATTAATTTCCATGTGCCCACAGTAGGAACTCTAAAGTGAATGGATCTTTATTCGAGCAGACATTGTACCTGAACACAAGTTTGTGTACGGAAATAAAGACAAACTTCTTGGATAAACCTTGCAGTGCATGGAATAGGCTAATTAGGATTTCATTTGCTATTATTTATACTTGTCATTTAAATGCTTTCTTAGTTAATTAAATCTCTCTCAACCTTTTTCTCCTAGTTAAGTGCCTCAATACGACCACTTTGAGCACGCGTGTTACGCTTGGTGATCACAGCAATGATTAGCGTTTGGTAACCAACTTTGCATCGGTTCAGGGTGTGAACAGTAAGTGGGAATGGATGGTGATGCTAGGTTAATTTAGACTTAGTTAGTTAGTTAAAGTTAGTCAATTAGTCTCTTCACCCTTCACCTTGTTAGCATAGGAGATAAAACATAAAAACTATAAAAATCACATACCTCAAACTTACTTAACCATACAACCATGACAACTACAAGTAAGTCTGGGAAGACAACGAATGATTAACCTTAAGTGTTCCATAAGGCGTGTAGGCACTTAGTCTGCGGAGTTCAACCGGATCGTGCGTTCTACGCTCGTATTCGTATGGTTGAGTGTAGGGGTACCTCACCACTCATCAACCATGCTTACGTATCCTTGGGTCCTACGCTTACTAGGAACATTTATTTAAATAATGTAAAAAAAATATTTTTATTGGCAATTGAGGTGAGTTCAATAATGGTATGCATTTGGAATAATGAAAGAGACATTGAAAGTTTAAGTTCCTTTGTTTTCAAATTTTCATCTTTTGTTATAGAAAACCATTAGAATTTTCCACACATGTCCTAAGATACTTAATTTTGAAGGTTGAAGTCATAAATTCGATTGGAGTAAGTAATGTTGAGTTATATAAAGTTCTAATTAGACAATATATCTTGGGATGTACCTATGTTTTACTTATTTCAGATTACAAAACCCCCACACAAGTCTCAAGAAAGTTTATGTTCTTCCCTAAAACCATGACCATCCACCAAGGAAACATAGCATGAAGCATAGTTAGACGATTAATTAATTAATTAAACGTGGGGAACATTGTGATAAGATTGTGAAAATTGAAAAATTATTAAAGTCCCGAATTGTGATAACGGCGAAGCCCAGCAGCAGCAATGGAGTTGCAGAGGAGATAATGTAATATAATCAAATGACAAATGGTATTGTGGCGTGTGCATTACAAATCGTATTGTGGCGTATCCACTGCCGAGCGTGGAATTTAATTAAGACGACGAGAAGGGACCAATTGCAGAAGAAAAGCGTGGCAGTATAATTGCCACCAAGAGCCACAACACTTGATTGAACAAGCAATATAATTGCTCGCTTATCTTCATCAATCAATCAATCAAACCAAGCAAGGGAGACGAGGGATAAGTTCTTGGTTTTTTTTTGGAAGTATGCAAACACTGCAAAAAGGCAAAGCCCTAATAATTGGCACTCAAATTGATAATAAAGCATGCGAAACGACGGCGAGCATTGCATCTATATTGTATTGAATTGTATAGTTTTCTATCCAGCGATTTCGCAGAAGGAAATATCAAAGCATGCTCATGCCGGATTGCTAGCTGCTGCTGCTGTTGGTGGCGGGGCCGAAGGCAGGGACGTGCTTGCATGCAATTTGGGGTAATTCTGACGACAAAAAAGGGATTAGCGCAACTATTATTATATTTGGAACCACATCTCAGTTGTGCATGGACAATAGCTATGGAATGTTGTTTCTGCTGTTGTGGGTTTCGGTGGCACCACATCACTGTTGCCTGCGGGTTCAGGTCTATTCTTCTATGGATTTCAGTTTTTCTTGTTTCTGTCTCTTGCTTGATATTTTTTGTGGACTGACTCGAGACTCCTGCTGTCTGCCTGCTTACCTTGCTAGCTACATTCTTGGAATTTTGCTTGGATTCCGCTGGAATAATGCTGACGCGTGGCCAATTGCAGTGGTATAAATTGCCGTCGCCACCCTCGTGTTTGGCACAACGATCGATCTCAAATACAAGGCACGATCTGATCTTGTCCTCCTTTATTTCTCTTCATTTGGTTGGTTTTTCAGGCGGATTCTCTGAAATCCCCTGAATAGCCCGGCCTGAGGTAATCTCTGTATCTTCCGCTGCTGTGCTGTGCGGTGTGATATTTAGAATGTTGAAGGGTGAGATTCTGCGCATGGGTGCTGGCCTTGCAGGGGGGCTGCTGGCGCTGGGCATGTACTTGTCCCCGATTCCCACATTCAAGGGAATAGTGAAGAAGAAAACAACAGAAGGATTTTCAGCGATTCCGTATGGGATATCACTGTTCAACTGCTTGATATACGTGTTCTACAGCACGCCCTTTGTGAGTGAGGAGTGGCGAAACATAGTGGTGTTCCTGGTGAATGGCATTGGACTATTCTTTAACGCCGCCTACGTCTTCATTTATCTGCTCTACGCCCCGCCCTCGTCTAAGATGGCGATGCAGAGATTATTAGCAGGCGTGGTGACGGTGTTTGCTGCGGTGTTGGGGACATCGGTCATGGCGGTGCACGATCGCAAGCACAGAGTAGTTCTGGTCGGAACCGTCGGCATGGTCGCCACCATCTCTCTCTACGCCTCTCCACTCTCTGTACTCGTACGTTAATCGCAATTCAGCAATCCAACTCGATCGTCCAATACTTTTAATCAACCAACGCTGTGCTAACTGGATTCCTTCTTCCTTCCTGATGATGGTGATGATTTTTGGTTTACAGAAGTCGGTGTTGAAGACAAAGAGCGTGGAGTTCCTGCCCATATGGCTGTCCATCTCCACCACACTGTGCAGTGTCTTCTGGCTTGCTTACGGCGCCCTCAGCAAGGATCTTATCATCATGCTGCCAAATTTTCTGGGAATATCCCTCGGCTGCGCACAGATCCTGCTCTACCTGTGCTTCCGCAACAACAACAACAATGTCAGTCACAAGGATGTGGACATGGAGAAGCAGAAGACAAAAGACAAATGTTCAGCCGACGGCGACGCAGATGCAGAAGATGATGCCGGCAACGACGACAAAGCCATCCAAATCACGGTGTTTGCCCAGGATCATCAGCAAAAACCAAACCCCATTAACAATGATAATGCTATGCAAGAAGAAGCACTGCCTTAACTACACGCACGCATGCAAGGAAGCCATGACCATGACAATTTAATCAATTCGGTATATTTTTATTTTTCCGTAGTAGAATACATCAGGGTTTAAATAGTTGGGAAATATGTCGGATTGTCATGTTTCAATAAATCGGCAAGTCAAGCCGACTTATATTTATTAATCAGAATTCCAAGAATAATACCTAAATCTATTGATTTCTTTCGAAAAAATAAAGTTACCTCAAATCAAGAAATAGAATGCCGGACGCACAAGAAAGTGTAGAATTACATAACTGTAAAATAGTGTGTATCTGGAAGCATATTCAATATGCAAATAATTAAATATATATCGTGGTAGCAGCAGCAGTATTGCCATTTGTGAGGTACGTACCTTTTGTCGGGACATTGCTTTTGTCTGTTTCTATGTGTGCGCGTCACTATGCGCTGCAGATTGGCGTTAAAATTTTAAGTTTTCAAACGTTTCAAAGAAAATTCACGTTTTGAGACGTCAAAAAATACTGCTTGAAATGTTAAGATGAAAAAAATAAAAAAATATTAATAAGACGGTGACCTCGGAAATCTATCTTTTAGGTTTTTCACATTTTCTTAATATCATTTTATTGAATCTGCGTTTTGCGTTGTTCCCAATTTTCCTCGGCTCACCTGCGTTGTTTACAGAAATATTTAGATTTTTCTTGAAGTAAATTTATTTTTATATATCCAGGGCACGGCTCATTGGCGTTGGCTCACATTTGCAAATTTTATTTTACATCTGACAAGCAATTCCAATACAATTTCTTTTTATGATTTTTAGATTGTTAGTAATAATAGTAAAACATAAATCAACAGCAAAACACAATAATATATTTTGGGGAAAAATGGAAAAAACCTTAGCAAGAAACGTGCTCTTAAATCTTTATGTCAATTCTAAAAGAATTTCTCAATGAACAACAAAGAATAGAAAAAAAAGAAAGCATAGGGATCATGGTTTCCTTGTAACCAAATTTATAACATGGGATGGACATTACGGAATGTAAACTAGATATTAACAGAAATAAAATGACGAAGATGAACAATAGTTTTACATTAACTATATTTCAAATATCTACAGTTAAATACTCAACATTGCAATTTATTACAACATAATTATGGTACCTTAGAATTACAAAAAAGATAGTGGTTTTAATCAATGAGGTGACAATATTTGAGCTTATGTGAACAGCAGTTGCCCTCACTTCACTTCACGTACAATTCTCCCTCTCGAAGGCAAAGTTGCCGTGAAGCATGATCCTAATATGACCTTCCATGACATCAATATCTGTTCAACACTATAAAAATTTTTCAGCAAATAAAGATTTTGTCATCATATCAACAAGATTCTCTTTTGTCTTAATTTTTTCAAGAAGAATCCTTTATTCATTTATCTGCTGCTATCGAATATAATGATATGGTATCTCTATATGCTTTGTCCTACTATGGAAAGTGGGATTCTTGGATATATAAATTGCACTTTGCTTATCACAGCCAATTTTTACAATTTTTTTTATGAATTTTGAATTCAGCCACTAATCTTTGAAGCCATGTTGTTTTTTGACTAGCTAGGTTTGCAGCAGCACATTCTACTTCAGTAGTAGACTAAGCTACATAAAACTGCAATTGGCTTTTCGAGGACATAGCACCACCAAAGATATTAAAGACATATCCATTGGTTGATTTTTTGTTGTCTAAATCCCCACCCTAGTCAACATTCACATAACCATGTAGAATGGACGAATCAATTTGATAACAAATACCAAAGTTCATAGTACCATGAAGATATTGAAAAACTCGTTTTATTGCAATTCAATGTTGTTTTCCTAGATTAGACATATACCTATTGAGTTTTCCAACAATGTATATAATATTAGATCTAGTACTGACCATTACATATATCAAATTGCCAACAACACTAGCATATGGAATTTTTACCATGAGCTCTTTTTTATCATTTATCTTGGGACATTATTCAACTGAAAGTTTCATCCTAGTTTTAAAAGGTGTTGCCACAAGCTTACAATCTTGCATATTATATCTTTTTAAGATATTTTGCACATATGTCGATTGTCCAATCCAAAGTTTGTTATTACCTTTATTTCTTTTAATTTTCATGCCCAAAATTCTTTTAACAGCACCAAGATCTTTCATCTCAAACCAAGAAGAAAGAAGTTGTTTCATCTCAATTTCATCCATGTCACTTCTTGCTATTAACATGTCATCAACATATAGTAGTAAAATTAAGAGTTTTCCATTTTTGTTTTTCACATATAAGTAGGAGCCTTCCTGACTTTTAATGAAACTAAGATTTAACATGTGTTCATTAAATTTTTTATTCCACATTCTTAGTGCTTGTTTGAGCCCATACAATGATTTTAGCAATTGACACATTGTATACTCTTTTCCTTTCACTTCATACCCTTTAGGTTGAAGCATATATATTTCCTCCTTAAGATCACCATTGAGGAAAATAGCTTTTGCATCCATTTATTCAAGTTCTGGATCATAAGTTGTTTCTATTGATAACAATGATCTAATGGATGTTAATTTTACCACATGGGAGAAGATTTTATCATAATCAATTCACTTCTTTTGTGAATAACCCTTAGCAACAAGATGTGCTTTAAACTGGTCACCAAATTTAATTTTGAACATCCACTTTGATGAGCAATGAGTAGACCCTACACCCAACCATACAAATCACTAAGCGTTCACGTGTGACCCAATCAAATTCCATGGACTTATAGCCTTCTAAGCATACTAGTCTCTAGGAAGTAGAACTAACTGTTGCAATTGAATTACACTTGTGAAATGCAAAGGTATGGTTAATTGCAACTAAGACATATGATTTTTATCATTTTTATGTTTTGTGTTTTAAGTTACCTAAAGATAAAGAATAATGAATAAAATAAAATAATTAATTTAATCTAACTAGCTACACCTAACTAATCCTAACATAAGCATTTGTTCCCACTTTTTGTACACATTCTAAACATGTTTAACACTACTAGGTTACCAAAGGTTAAGTGTTATTGGGATTACCAAGCGCTAAGAGTATGCTTGAAGTGTTAGTACTTATGTGCTTAATTAATCGCTTATTGAATCTAGCTTAACTTAGCTTAATTTAGCTTAATTACTTAAAGCATTAAAGAAAATTGCATAAAACATTAAATGTATAAATAAACAATTAATCTATTTCAAAGTGTTGTAAGGTTTATCAAAAAGCTTGTTTTTATTACCACACATAAGATCGTGCTCAGGTACAATAGTGCTTGAATAAAGATCCATACATTCTTTGACTTCTACTATGGGCACTTAAAAAAAATATTCTAACTTCCAAATGACAAAACTGCAAGAGCTCTGCTACAACTATGACAAAAGATGCCATAAACATGGTGGGTGAGAACATATTTATAGGCAAAAATAGACACTACATCGATGAGGCCACATCAATGCATCAAATCCCACACTGATAGGGTTGCATCAATGAGGCCTTGTTGATGAGGTTGCATTGATGGGGTCATGTTGATGAGGCCTCGTCGATAGAACCTAAGAAAATGTGACTCATCATACCCCCATGACTAAATGAAAACTTGTCCTCGGGTGAACAAAAAGTGTAACAAGTTTCTTCAAGAACACATAGTGGTTGAGGTGGTTGTGGTTGTCCTATAGTAGCTACAACCTCTGGCGGAAGATAGGAGGCATCCAACAATGTCTTCATCTTCTCCTCCTTACTCCTAGGATTGTTCACAATCCACACTGCCTTGTGAATGTGGTCCAGTGTTGGAACATCCCAAGGATAGGGAATTGCTAGAAATAGCTCCTTCACATTGATGAACCAGGCAGGAAAAAGTTTATGTTCAACATCAAATGTCTTTACTGCATTCTATAGTTCTTGGTAGTCACTTAGTCTCTTGACTAGCCTCTTAGTTGTAGACCATTAATTAGTGAAGTGTTGCCTAAGAACATTGAGTTTTGCATTTGCCACCTCAAGTTTTTGCTTAGTGTCTTTGTGGTGCTTAAACTCAACATTATACAATAAGTACAAACTGGCCACCTATTTCTCTAATTTAGACTGTAGCCATTAGCATTACCAGATTTGCATGATGGAGATTGGCAAGCTCCATGTACTCCATCATCTTTTTGATCTACAACTCCTTCATGTAGATCTCTTCCTTGTTGTAGTCATTGAGCCTATGAAAGATAGGTTGCCAGACATCTCCTACTTCCTTGAGCTGCTAGAGGATCTCATTAACTTTTTCCTTCATCATCTGAATATGTTTTTCATTGATTTATTTCTATAGACCAACATAATCTCTATAGTGATTTTTTACTCTCTCAAATTTGAGAGCCTCATTTTTCCAAGTGGCTAACTCTATTATAGATTTCTAGAAAAGGGCTCAAACTTCCTTCATGGATAGATTTTGATTTTTGGCTACCAATCTCCTTAGTTCTGTGTTTACTTTGGTTAACTCCCCTTTCTTTTGATAAATAAAATCTTACATTTGCTACTTTTTCACATCAACATTCCATAGGTAGTAATTCTCTGTGATTAGGACGACATTCTCCTAGAGAGTCTGATCCAGGACCTTTTGGATATTGTGCATGGTGGCATCGGCCAAGGATTGATCAAAAATCACTCTCTTTTGCATTCTCAACCTTATTAAGCTTTTCTTGAAGTTGTTAAAAAGATTTATCATGGGTAAACATAGGGCTAAGAAGTGCAAGATTAGCAAGGAAGGCTCTTAATTCAGCAACCTCTGTAGCCATGCATTAATTTTGAGCCTAGGAAATTTTGAGTTGCCCCTCCATGACAATGCATTTATCCCTTACTTCCAGTAGCTTCGACTGTGTTGTAGTGATTGTATCCAAAAGCTCAAAGACATTCAGAATTAGTTGCCTAATTCCTACCAGTCAGTCCAGCAACTCTTCATGCTAGGCTGCACTTAATTTGTTACTAACTATTTCTACGAATGTTTGCACATCTTGAAGTGCAAAAATGTCTAGTACAGATTCCATAGGTGCATTTAATGCCTCAACAATTCTATCAACAACCACCTCTACTATTGTCTCTTGCCCATGGTGCTACATCACGAAGATAGTTGCCCCCTTGCCCTCCTCCAGAGGCATCAAAAAAGTAGCAGCATTCCCAGAGATGTTTGGGAATTGTTGTTGTTGTGAGAGAGAGACTGTTACCTCTTAGGTGCTAAGATTTGATCTTGTGGGTAGCTACATTCTTTGGGCTAAAAACGTTGGCCCACCTTCTTCCATCTAGCTGATGGTTTGAGCCACTTTGTTAAGGTGACTCATCATAGTGTAAACCGCGTCTTTTTTGTTGGCCCACTAGTGTAGCTAAGTAGGACACCTAAATGATCTTGATCTTCACAGTGGCTCTTGCCCGCCTATCGTTCCAAAGAAGAAATGGCTCTTCCATGTACCACTTCCAACTAGAAGTGATGGTTGGCCACATGGGAGAGTCCTACAACTATTTCTTAACTTCTTGTGGAGCATGTTCCAAGAATAGTCCAAAGTTCAATTCTTGGAGAATTGAATGTTGGATGTCATGAGGCTTGATCTAATTAAGGCAAGCTTGAGTCAATGTAACCTCATGTCTTAGCGCTAGTCCTGGCACCTCATCTTGATGAGATTATTCTATTATGGCAGTTTCCTCAGGAATTTTTCTGACATATTCCACTTCAAGCTTCTCTTGAAGAGGTCCCATTGCATGGGTTTTTGCTACTTGCTCTTGGTGCTCCCTTCCAGCTCTTGGTCGTTTATCCCTTAGTTGAGATGATCCTCCTTCCTATAGGTGTTTTCATCTAGCTACCATCTATAATCACAACATGAACAAGGATTAACACTTAATGTGTAACTTTAAAACATTTGGAATACCTTATCTCTTTGAGTAGTTACATTGACTAAGTTGTGATCATGGCTTGTTTGGTTATTTTAATATTATTTTATTATTATCTGATTAGATAGATTACCAGAGTGTGTTGGAAGGGTTTAACTCTCATAAGTTGGTGATTTTATATTATTTTATTCATAAAACCCATGGGAAAGTTTTTAAATGAAATTAGAGTCAAATGGAAGCCAAAAAAAAGCCAAGAATACAATGAAATACATGAAGAGGATTTGAGAGTTCATAGAAAATGGAGAATGATTGGAGAAATGCATTAAGGGACACATAGTTGGATGAAATTGATAGGGAATGCACAATATGTGATTACCAAAATGTCTAAGGATAAAGGACTTAACTAGCCCAATCAAGAGCTATGTAAGTGGTTCCTCCCCATAGTAGGCTTATGTCCTTTTTGCCCTAACATAACCTCAACTAAGGAGTTTGTGAGCCCCATAATTGATTAATGGTTATGAAAAGCTAAGGATCAAAACCTAAAGAATCTACCTAAGAGTTCCAATACATCAAACTAAGACATTGATGAGTGGCGAGGTACCCCTACACTCTACCATACGAATACGAGCGTACACGCGCGATCCGGTCGAACTCCGCAGACTAAATGCCTTAACGCCACAAGAAACACTTGGGGTTAATCGTTCGTTGTCTTCCCAGGCTTGCTT
>MNCI01029147.1:0-32702 GCA_015680685.1 Gnetum montanum | reverse complement strand
CAAGTTCGTCTTTATTTCCGTACACAACTTGGGTTCAGGTTACAAGCTGCTCGAATAAAGAGCCGTTCACTCTAGGACTCCTACTGCGGGCACATGGGGAAAAATTCTAACTTTGGAGTGATCAATCTGCCAGAGCTTCGCTACACTAGCCAGGATTGGGAAATGAAGGGAGTGTCGCCTCTTATTTATAGAAATGGCAGCGCGACGCGATATCGCGTACGCGATATCGCAGGAGAAGACGCGATATAGCGTACGCGATATCGCATGGGATGCGATATCGCGTCGGTCGCGATATCGCGTACGCGATATCGCGGCCTAGTGTAAACCGCGTCTCATCAGACATTAAACAAAAACATGAAAATTGGTAGTGCAGTGAGTTATGGAGAACATTTGATGGATGAGATAGAGAATGGAATGGATGTCCCAATCATAGTCACATGAAGTCCCTTGTGAAGTTCATGTTTAAATGACCCAATAAAGTCCAACCTTAGTCTAGACCAAAACCAACTACTTTCAATGACCTCACATCACCACTCTAATACTAGTTCACCCCCTCGAGAAATGAAAATTCTCCCACAACTAACCACCATTCCTTATTTGAGAAATAAAGAGAAGCAAGAAATTAGAAAGGGCCTTAGTTAGAGCGGACCTTTAGGCATGGTTAATATGTCTTTCTAGTTCCATAACTAGTGCGTGTAGCCCATTTATTTTGTCTAAGGGGTGTGCTTTGAATTTCCATTATGTTTTTATTTTTTGAATTTTTTATGTTTTTCATGAATTTTTGGATGGGAACCACACCATGCAAAGACTTATTGAACATTCTATTATTGGTTGACATGAAATGGTAAGAAATCCATGAAAACATAAATGCACTCAAACAAGTGGAGAGATACAAAGAGTATTGAATCCCCTTGAAGTCACACCCTTTTCAAACTTTTGAATCTATCCCATGCTTGAAAACTACTAAGGTCAAAATTTCATTAAAGTTTTATTAATGAAAAAAGAACCTCATATTTCCAAAATTAGAGAAATCTTAGAGTTGGTGGATGGGTGGATAACATGGACTCACTACCTATTCCATGAAAAAGAAACCTATCTTAGTTATTGGTCATCAAAATTCAAAAATAGGAACAAAACATTAGTGATGATTTGTAGTTTAGTTGGCTATGTTGACAAGGCCTTATTTACGCAGCCTTGTCGACTGGGCCTCGTCGACAAGCCCTAGTCGATGCATCATATCATACATCGACAAGGCCCTATTGACATAGTGTTTGTTTTCAACTATAAATATGTGTGTACCAATGAAATTTATGGTAATGGAGATTTTTTTAGTAGTGAAGTTCTTGCAGTTTGTTTGTGTGAAAGTTAGAATTTTTCTCCCAAGTGCTTGCAGCAAGAGTCATTGAGTGTATGGATCTTTATTCAAGCATTGTTGTACTTGAGCACAACAATGTGTGCAACAATAAAGATGAGCTTTTTGATAAACCTTATAGCACTTTGGATAGATTGAATATTTTATTCATGAATTTAATGTTTTCAATTATTTATTAAATGTTTTCAGTAATTAAGTTAATGAAACAATTGAGCAAGATAGATTAAACACATAAGTACAACCACTTTGAGCATAACACATATTCGCTTGGTAATCCTAGTAGTGTTATTACTTGGTATGCCCAATAGCATAGCACTTGGTCACCCATTAGTGAATACGTGAGTTCAAGACGTGTACAGAAAGTGGGACTGACTACTTATGTTAGGACTAGTTAGACATTAGTTAATTAGTTAAATTGAATTAGTTAGTCCAACCACTTTATTTCTCTTTAAGCACCAAAACCATAAAATATAAAATGATAAAAATTAGATACCTGAATTACACTTAATCATACTAGTATACATAACAAGTATAATTGGGAAGACAACAACTAACCTTAAGGTAAGATTCACTTCCTAGAAGACTACTACACCAGAAATGATAAATTCCATGAAATTTGATCGAATCACATGTGAACCCTTTGTGATTCGTATGGTTGGGCATAGGGATACCTCACCACTCATCATTGACACCATTTTTGGAAACTTTGTTTGTTGAAAAGTGCACTATTTAGGTTTAAATGAATACCATTGATATCATTGTATGAACTTCAAGGTTAATATCATTCCTACTATACATAGAATTATAAAAACACACTGATAATTTTATTTTGTTTTGCAAAATGTCTTCTTCTCAAAAGTGCAAAGATGTCAAATCATTGGTTCCACAGGAGTGCAAAGTGGTATATACTCATCCAAATGAGTATGTACTAGACTTCACCTTCATCCTACATCAAGATGAATAATTGTGATGGTGTGATATGGAGGGCAACATCATCTTTCCCTTTGGTCAATTTGTGCCTGGGATGCTATTTCAAACCCTTAAGAAGTTGGGCATTGCAGATCTTCGCAAAGAATATGTTATGAATGGTTATGGCACTCAAAACTACTATCCCACTAAAACACAACACAAGTGAGATCGACACTAGGAGAAGATCCATGAGGCTATGAAGGGGAAACATTTTACTAATCCCTTGTTCCTACTAGATCAAGATGACAATGAGGATCCTTCTTTTGAAGGTTCTCAATGTGAAGATTCTCCACCCCCTATTATTGATGACGAGGGTGCGACCTTGAGCCTGTGATTCACTATTCATAAATTAGGTTTAGGAAAATGTAACAACCAAGGTAGGAACTTGGGCAAGCATCATAATGGTAAGGGATCTAAATATGGTGATCATAATAAGTGAAAAAGTGGCGGTAGATACCAAAATGGCCATGGTGGTCCACTTTCCTCTTCATCCTCTTCATTCAATTTTGAACATTCCTCTTCATCTATCAATTCTCATGGAAGTTGTCATTGAAATAATTGTGATGAAGATGATCAATGAGACAATAATGACTGTGAAGTCCACCAAGACCGAAGAGATGGCTGAAATCATCATTAACATCATCAACATAGTGATGATGATGAACCTCTATCAGCAACTTGAAGCATGCTCAACATTGTAGAGGTAGTTAAAATTTTAACTAGGCATATGATGGATAGGTAGATTAAGTGCTTAGACATGAATAATATTCCAAGATTTGAGAGGGATACAACTTTGATCCACAAAGACATTTACAAGCTTTCCATGATGCCTATGCCTTACAAAACATAGAAAATTAATGGTAGAAACTCAAGCTTTTCTTTAGGACACTCATCAAGGAAGCTAAAACCTAGTACTGATCTTTGGAGCCAGAATCTATTCATAGATGGAGTACCATGTTAGAGCTATTTAATGATAAATATCAAATGTACTTTAGAGTGTCTAATGTAAGAAGGCAAATCCAAGGTTGGAAATAGGGAATACATACTCTTACACCAATGTCCTCGCCATGGTTATTCTCAAAGGGAATAACTTTTTCACATTATAGATGGGCTCAGAGTATAAAGTAGAAGAACTCTTAAGGTGTATGCCCAAGGGAGATTGTCTTAACTAAGAACTCATCAGATCCAAAGGCTAATTGAGTAGGTACTAGTGAGCTACGAAAAAGGAAAAGTGCAAAAGAGTATAATAGAGATCCTTCCATTAGAAAATGAAAGGTTTGGTTTTGTGATGAGGAGTCACCACTTGATGAAGTGGTGAACAAGAAAATCTTGCCCATCCAAAAAAAATTTCTAATATTTTGACAAATATTGACAAATTATGGAACTCTTTAGATGAAAAATTTCAAACCGCTATGAAAATCACCAAAGAATCCAAAGAGAAAAATAGTGATCATAACCATAGAAGGCAAAAAGAAGCTGAACATGCCTACCAGAGAGGTAAGGGCAATGCTGCAGTCGTAGAGGAAGTTGTGGAAACTGACTCTGATGATCAAACTGATTGTGACATTTGCCAATACAAACATCCAAAGGAATGTTGCCACATGGTGTCAAACTTACAAGAGTTTTGGGTGTATGCATTGAATCCTCGACTAGCACATAGGTAAGCACCTAGACGATTGTCTTACCCTCAAGGTAATCCAAGGTAGTTCCACCAACAACAACAAGCTTACTACCCAAGTGGAGCTCCTCCATAAACTTATGAACAATACCAATAGTGGTACCAACCACAATCATGGGAAATGCCACCACCAAGGTAGTAGTACCCTTATAGACAACTAGATCCATATAGGTACTATGTTCAGCAACCTATCTCTCCAAGAAGTTCTACAAGTCACACCTATTTTCAGCATCACTATTGCCCTCCGGAGTACCACCAAACACATTTATCATCTATTACAGGGGAAAATCCATATCCATACCACACTTTGCATCCATCTGCACACACACCTCCACCTTCAACCTAGTTACCTCTTGCTCCATCCATGCATGGTGAGATTCCTCCATAACTGCAACAATGAAATGCTACAAGGGCTATACATTCACAATCAGCTTTCTAGCCAAGTGGTTTGAATAATTAATCTAGAAAAAGACCTTTCTTCTGACCCATTAGTCCTCTTCAACCCTCACAATCTAGTCTAGTTAATCATACTACATCTCCAATACCCTCATCCTTTAAATCACATACCTTCAAGCATCCTTCACACCAACTATCACCTAGGATTCACACTATGATGCCAACTAATGCTATTTTTAACTAGATCAAGGTTGGAAATCTTCTCATGAATAGATCTAACCCAGGAAGTCCACTCATTTACCTATAGATTGCTAGACATGAGCCATGTAAGGCTCTTCCTAACTTTGGTTTTGGAGTTAATCTCATCTCCCTTGACATGTATAAGGTCTAGAACCTACCACCTCTCAAGAAGAGAAACATCTATCTAGAATTGGTAGATTAGTCAATTACAGTCCCTCTAGGATTAGTAGAGAACACTATGATCATAGTTTGTGGGTGGTCCTATCCTATTGATTTTTTGGTGATCAAGGTTAAAAATTGCAAAAGTGATTTCTCCATCATTATGGAAAGGGCTTGGTTAAAAGTACGATTGATGCATGTATGGGCATAAGGAACCTATCTCTAGAAATATCCAAAGAAAATAAATTGGACAAAATAGAGAAGAAATGTATTCCATGCATCGCGTATAGGGATAACAGGTGCAATTGTGTGCAAAATATTTGGTCCATCAAAAGTACATACATCAAATCATGCAATTAATGTGCACAAGAAATTAATATTCAAAGGTGTCTGTACATAGCAACCACAAGACAAGAGGACACCCAGTGGCTGATAACTGACTCAGATAGTAGCACATTATGCATGGAATCAACTAAGAGCCTAACATATTCTTATGTTGAAGGCATGGACAAAATTGAACAAGTTCATTTCTAACTCTCGAATGAAGATGATGATACCTATTGGGGAGAGTTGGAAATCCTTGATAACTTCAAGTAAGAGCCCCTAGAGCTAAAAACTTTACTAGCCAGCATGGAATATGCATTTTTAAACAATGGTAAACTGGTCATAATTAATGTCAAACTTGCTCTTGAACAAAAAAAATGTTGTTAAAGGTAGTTAACAAATGGCCAACAACCTTTGCTTAGTCATATCACAAGCTGACTAGAATTAATATAAGGATATGCTAGCATCACATTTACATTGATTTGACCATGAAGCTTAGAAGGCATCCATAGATGTGGTTGAACTCCAAAGTAAAGTAGATCGTCAAAGAGGAAATTGAACAACTCCTCAAGGTGGCATTCATCTATCCCATCATGGATAGCGAGTGGGTTAGCCCACTTGTAATTGTGCCAGAGAAAGGTGGTAAGTGATAGGTCTGCATCAACTTCAAGCTACTGAATATGGCAACATTTAAAGATAACTTCCCATTGCCATTTGTTGATCAAGTATTAGACATCATATTTAGGCATTATTATTATAGCTTCTTGGATGGTTATAGCGATTGTAACCAAATCTAGATTGCACTAGAAGATTAGGCCAAGACAACATTCACGAGTCCCTAGGTAACTTCTACATATTGTAAGATGCCATTTGGGTTTGTGCAATGCCCTTGCAACATTTCAATGCTTGGTCCTTAGTATTTTCCAATAATAGATAGGTAGTGGTGTAGAAGTCCTTATGCATGAATTTTCCACCTATGGAGCTACATATAAAAAAGCCTTGGACCACCTTAAGAAAGTATTGAAGAGATGTGTTGAGACAAACTTACAGTGCAACTAGCAAAAGAGCCATATCATGGTCTAAGAAGGCATTATGCTAGGGCACTAAATTTTGCAAAAAGGTATTAAGGTAGACCTAGAAAAGATAAGGTTCATCCAAGGAATAACATGCCAACCAAAAACCGTTAAAGATGTTCGATCATTCCTTGGACATATTGGCTACTACTGACAATTCATAGAGAATTTCTCTAAGCTCACAAAGCTATTGGTAGAGCTTGGAAAGAAAGATGCACCTTTCATTTGGACCAAGGAATGTGAACATGCATTCCAACAGTTAAAGAAGAAACTTGTAGAAACACCAATCCTATGAGCACTAGATTGGTCCAGACCCTTCCACATCATGATGAATACATCTAACTACACCTTGGGAGTAGTGCTCATGTAGTTGGATGATAAGAAATTCCCATACTACATCCACTACGCAAGCCAAAGCATTGTGGGAGTACAGTTAAATTACATCACAACAGAGAAAGAACTAATGGTAGTGGTGTACACTATGGAAAATTTTAGGCACTATGTGCTTGGCTACAAGGTATTTGTGCACATAGACCATATTGTAATCCACTTCCTCATGAATAATCCAATAGTGAGCCCTCATGTCATATGGTGGCTCATGATCTTGTAGGAGTTCGATCTCACAATGGTTCTCTATTGGAACCCCACACATGTACCCCAAAGGGAAAAATTCAAAACATTGTGGGAGGGACCTTATATAATTGATCAAACCTTTTCCTCTAGGGCCATGATAATTTACAAACTTGAAAGCCTAAATAAAAAATAGTTGATCAACATCCAATAGGTAAAACCTTTTCTCAAACCAAGACAAGCCAATGCAATTACCACCTTGACGGATGGACAACCATGTTTTATCTTTCAAATCTCCTCCCTCCAACTCATTCATGGGGGAGATGGGCATCTGTGCTGACAATCCATATGGCTTCTTAGTTTTTCTACCTTTTTTTTCCATGTTTTTTATTTTACAAGTTATTTATTTTACAAATTTTTGGATTTTCAAATTTTTCTAATTTTACACCATCATTAGTACCTTTGAACCTTTCTTGATTATTTTACACTTTCTTTTATATATTTTACTTTTTTTTACTCAATTATGATATTTCCTCATTTTTTCTAATAAAATTACTTTATTACCATAGGACACAGTGCCACTGTTGCTGTTTACTAATGATGGTTTGTGCTTAATGTTGTGATTATCAATGTCTAGTTTCTATTTTTGAATTTTGATGTCTAATGAATTTGACATGGTTTATTTTTCATGTAATAATTAGTGAGTCCATGTCATCTACCCATCCAATGAACTCTATGATTTTCCTTGTTCTAGAAATTTGAGGTCCCTTCCATTAAAGAAACTTTTAATCAATCAATGACCTTGGTTGTTTTGGAATTAGGAAGGATTCAAAGGTTTGTAAAGCATGTGACTTCAAGGGAACTCAATACTCTTTGTACTCTTCTACTTTCTTGAGTGCTTAACTATTTTTTATGGACTTCTTACCATTCCATTCTAGCCACTAAAAAGAAGTCAAATAAAGTCTTTACATGGTGTGGTTCCCATCCACAAATTCAAAAAAATGATGGGAATTCAAAGCACAACCCTTAGAAACAATAATGAATAAGTTCTTGCATGGTATGGTTTCCATTTCAAAAAAAATAACAATGGGNATGGATGATAGAGAAGGTGGAATGGAGTTCTAAATTGAGGTCATAATAAGTTCCTTGTGGAATTATGTTTAAAATGACTTGGGAAGTTCCATCCTTAGTCCGAACTAAAACCATTCACTTTCAGTAACTTCACATCACCATCCTAAGACTGATCCACCCACACAAGACATGAGAGTACTTCCACAAGATAACCACCATTCCATAAGNATGTGAAGTTACTGAAAGTGAATGGTTTTAGTTCGGACTAAGGATGGAACTTCCCAAGTCATTTTAAACATAATTCCACAAGGAACTTATTATGACCTCAATTTAGAACTCCATTCCACCTTCTCTATCATCCATCCATGCTGCCATAACCCACCCCACTATCGGGTTCTATGTTATGCTCTATGTTTTGGTCTGATGTGTTGGAATTCTTAGATAGATTCTTTTTGGTTGGTCTTTAACTTTTCATGACCACCAATCAACTATGGGGCTCAAAAACTCCTTAGTTGAGGTTATGCAAGGACAATAAAGGCATGAACTTACTATGGGGAGGATCCACATGCATAGCTTTTGGTTTGTTTAGTTAAAGTCCCTTACCTTTGACATTGCCACAATCCTATCTTTTTCATATTCCATTGGGTATTCCACTTAGTGCTCCTTAACCTTTTATTTCATTCATCCCCTGAATCACTTTTTCTCTAGTTCCCCAAATTTATGAGCTTCAACACCCTCTTCTCATGTTTTCATACTGTTCTTGGCCTTTTGAGCTTTCATTTGACTCCAATTTCATTAAAAAATTCTTTGTATTTTGCAAGTTTGACCGAAGTCAATGATCATCTATGGTGGTTAACAACTACATCGTCGAGGCCTCATCAACACAGTGCATAAATCCTATATATACCCCCATGCACTTAGGAATTTTTGACATTTGCCTCATAACACAGGGAGTTTTTGTAATTTCTGAAAGCCCAAAACTTTCCAGAGCTCATAACTTCCCAACCATTTGTCCAAATTACTCCATTTTTCAATCTTGCACTTAACAAAGATAAGCTCTTTATCGTGGGGGCTGCAAACCTTAAGGTTTTTGATGAAAAATTGATGAAATTTTTTGAAAATTTATTTTTAACTCCCCCAAAAGGGTTAATAACCTTAACACTATACAAACATCAATTTTTTCAAAAGTTAACCCTTTTAGCAATTTCTAGGATTATTTATTAATAGTAACACATAAATAAAATAATAATTGGAATGATTAAATCAACCATAATCACAACTTAGCTAAGTGTAACTATCCTTAAAAGATAAAGGTATCGCAATTTCTTTAAGTTACATAATGATTGCTAATCCATGGTTTCATTGTGGTTATAGGTGGCACCAAAACAGAAACACCTATAGGAAGGAGAACCCTCTCAACCAAGGGAGAAGCAACCTAGAGCTGGAAGGGCCCAATAAGAACAAGCCCAAGAACCACTAGAGGAAACCCATGCAATGGGACCTCTTTGTGAGGAGTCTAAAGTGGAATCTATCCAATAGATTCCAAAGGAAAAAGTGCCCACAAAACAATCACAGTAAGGAGAAGTACCTAGATCTGTGCCAAGGCTTGAAGTCACATTGACTCAAGCTTGCCTTGACATCATTAGGTCTTGAGAAATTCAACGATCAGTCCTTCAAGATATTAGCTTTGGACCATTCTTAGAGAAAGCTCTAGTAGATTTCAAGACTCAACTACAAACCTCTCCCATGTGGCCAATCATCACATCTAGTGGGGAGTGGTACATGGGAGAGATATATCTCTTCTAGAGTAATCAAAGGCTAGGGTCCACTATCAAAATCAAGGATATTCAAGTGTCCTACTTAGCAGAATCTATTATGCAGTCATTGGGGTTGCCTAACACTAAGACATAGTTGGCAAAACTATCAACGAAAGGTGATCCTAAGGCCAAGAAGGAGTGCACCCAGTGATGCTACGGGGTTGACCATAAGGAGTATGGCACGCTCACACTGGTAGAGTGAATCTATTTCAAAATGGTGCCCTATTACCTTAATCCAATAGTAAGGCTAAGCAAAGTGACCAATTTCTCCACCAGAGAATGCACCACTATAAGCGAGAAATTTCCCATCAACCTTCCATAACTAATCTACTTAGATATTGATGAGTGTCGATATTGGACCCTCGATATTGGACCCTTGATATTAGACCCTTGATATCAGATACATGATATCAAAGATGTTGAAGCGATATCAGACATGCGATGTTGGAACCTGTCTCATTGGCTATAAATAGGAGATAGGGGTGCTTGGTTTGGCATTAGTTTTTAGTCCCTTAGCCGAACTCTTGCAGTTTTCCCTTCCAAAGTTAGAATTATTTCTAAGTGCCCACAGTAGGAGACATAAAGTGAACAGATCTTTATTTGAGCATTGTGTACCTAAGCACACCTTGTGTCTAGAAATAAAGACAAACTTTGTGATAAACATTGCAACATTCAAAATAGCTTAATTATTGCATTTAATGTTATTTACTATTATTTGATGCTCTCATTAGTTAATTAATGTTATTTCTATTGAACTGTTAATTATCAATGAATTAGCACACTCAGCATAACCACTTTGAGCATATGTGGGAACACTTGGTAACCTAGTAACGACTAGCATTTGGTAATCCCAGTAGTGTTACACTAGTTCAGGATGTGTCTAGAGAGTGGGAACGAATGCTGGTGTTAGGACTAGTTAGAGAATAGTTAATTAGTTAAATCAAATTAGTTATTAAATTACCTCTTTTCTCTCTTTTAAGCATCAAGAACATAAAACATAAAATAATAAAAATCACATACCTCGAGTTTACTTAACCATATAATTCTACCTTACAAGTATGCTCGGGAAGATAACGATCGTATAACTCATCCTTGTTCTATGTAGATGCATAAGCACTTAATCCTTGGAGTTTGACCAAATCACACGTGAATGCTCATATTCATATGGTTGGGCATAGGGGTACCTCACCACTCATCATTGGTGTCGCTACTAGGGATTTTGTTGTTTGTGCATTGATTAGAACTTAGGAAATCCTTCCATTGTTGGTACAAACCCTTAGAGTTAACTATCCTACAATCACCAGAAAAGGGTATTTCACATTGGGTAATTAATCATGTCTCCTTCTTCTTATGAGAGTGCTTCAGTAACTAGGTCTAACACCATGAATAATCAGAGGTGGGGTGCACATGATGATCTGCTAATGCTCCAACAGTTTCGCATGGTATATGCTCATCCTAATGAGTATATACCAAAATTTACCTTTATCCTTCACCAAGATGAACAATTGCGATGGCATGATTTAGAAGGTAACATAGTGTTACCTCCCGATTGCTCAATCCTAGGCATGCTTCTTCATGCTCTCACATGAATTGTATGCAACACTTACAATTAGAGTACATTGTGCATGAAAAAGATTTGAGTCACATTAATACATTCCACTAAGACCTTAACCTAGAAGCTTCTCTAATACACAACTATAACTCTTATCATTTCAACAGATCGGTAGAAAAGGAAATAATGTAACAACTTCCATTTTTGGTGGTTTTGTAGGGAAATTCGCAAATCGACGCAGCTTTATCCACACCCCTAGCCTTAACAGGACCATATGAGGAGACCATTAGATAGCTTAATCACATGCTAATAGGAAGAGACCCTTCCCTTTGTGATGCAACCATAGTGACATCAGAAATATCCCCAGACTGGCTAGAACATCTTACCTAAACTCTAGATCTAGAAGCTGGTTATGTGACCAAGGACCCTCTTAACGAGGTCCCTGTGATTATGCACAAAGGTGAAAATAAAACTCTTAGGATTAGTTCCCTCCTAGACCAACAGACGTGGAGTGGCATAATGCAAGTGCTCCAAAGTAACGCTGTTGTATTTGCATGGTCGTATGAAGACATGCCGAGATTAGACCCGAGATTAATACAGCATAACATAACTTTAGATCCATTCATCAAAGCAATTAGGTAGAAGGCATGAAAGATTAAGCCAGAAATCACACTACCAGTGTGTAATGAAATCACTAAGCTATATCAAGCTGGTTTTATTCGCGCGATTGATTTAAACCTCGGTTGTTAACTTTTGGGTCGGTAAGGTTTTCTTAATAAAATTCTCTTTTCTTATGTATTAAATAAACAAATTCCCATAGAATGAAAATAATATGATAACATCCTCACTTATCTTCTCACTTAAGAGATGCAATAAGATTATTGCTAGTTCGTTGGTGTGTACCTAATGTTGATCAATTGCATGTTCTCTAGGATGCTCATGAGGGTTAATAGAAGTCAAGAAGCGTAAATGGCGTAAGATGGGGAATGTAAATAGCGTAATGGACAGAAAGCGTAAATATGTATGTATATTAAAGAAGATTGACAATCAAATTTGATAAGCATAAGTGGAAAACTAGTAAAAGTGTAACGATACGCGTAAATACCACTCAGATCAATCGCTAGCCCGCAATTGTTTCTTGATGGCTTTTACGGTCAGTGGTGTGTAAGGGCGAGGAGGTTTATGGCCTGAATCTTCCACATCATCCTCTTCTCCTTGAAATGGTAGGTCTGCCTAGGCTAGGCTTTCATCATTCATTTCGACTTGTTCGGGAACTTGGACATGAGTTTGATCTTCAGGCATCTCGATCTCCGAACCCCGTTCTTCCTCTTTGATCCACGAAGGCACAATGCCAAAGGGATTTGCAACAAGAGAGACATTACAAATCTATGAAGGGGAAGTGGTCTCAAGATGTCCTATATGTCCTAAGTGAAAATGAGGGTGGTGAACCTGCCTCAAGGTTTTCCACAAAACAATGTTCCTCTCATTGACTTCAGTCAAGGAGTTGTGCATAAGAATCTTCACTCAACTATTCATAACCTAGGTTCTAGTACCAACAGACACAAAGGGTCTCAAAAGGAACATGAATGCATGACGATGATGGACATTCCAATTGTAACCATGATCGAGGTTGAAACTACCAAAGAGAAGATGATAGGTGTTGTCATGGTACCAATCCTTGTTCCTCTTCACCTTCATCATCTTCTTCCCTCTCTCCTTTAGGATTTGAATGCAGTCGCAAAGCGCAAGACCATGAGGACAAGGGTAAGAAAAATAGAAATCATAGATAAAACAGTTGAGAAAGGGAGTGAGGGCTGTCCAAAGAGACACATCACAAAAGAAGGGAGAGTAGGGAATAGCATAGGCATCATAGACACCATAGACAGCATGATCACGATGAACCCCTACTCATCACCCGAAGTATGTTAGATATAATAGAGGCCGTTAGGATCCCAACACGGCACTAGAAAAATAGTAGGATCAAAAGACTAAACATGAATAACATCCCATAATTTGCAGAAGGATACAATGTTAATCCTCAAAACAATCTACAAGAATTTCATGATGCATGTGCCTTGCAAAATATAGAAAAAAATTATCAAAAGTTAAAGTTGTTTCCACATACATTGATCAAGGAAGTAGAAAGCTAGTATCAGTCCTTAGAACTAGAATCCATTCATCAATGGAGCACCATGTTAGAGCTATTCAACAATAAGTATCAAATGTACTCCTAAGTGTCCAACCCACGTAAGCAAATCCAAGGATGGAAACAAGGAGGACACGAATCCTTGGATGTTGCCATGGGCTAATATTATTCATTGTTACATTGTTGTCCTAGTCATGGTTACTCGTAGAAGGAACAACTATGCTTCATAGATGGGCTTAGGTACGAAACGTGAAGAACCCTTGGAACTTATCCCGAAGGAAGGCTATCCGAGCTGAGAGCCCATCAAATACAAAGATTGTTAGTGCAAGTTGCTAAGGAGGAAGGCAAGTTGAGGAAAAGAGAATGTGCAAAAGAGTACAATAGATATCCTTCCCTTAGAAAGAAGGAAATTAGATTTTGTGAAGATGAGGAAGAGTCACCACTTGAAGAGATGGTGAATAGAAAGACTTTGTCCATTCAAAAAGTTGCATTAGAAATATCAGCAAAGGTAGATCAAATGTGGAACTCCCTAGATGAAAAATTTCAAATTGTCCTAAAAATAGTAAAGGAGTCTAGAGAACCAAGTAGTGACCAAGAAAGAAGGAAAAAGAAAGAAGCTGAGTATGCACGTAACAAAGGTAAGGGCAAGGTTGCTATCATTGAAGAGGTTTTGGATTCAAACATGGACAAGGATGACAGATGTGAGATATGCCAATATGACCATCCTAAAGGATGTTGCCTAGTAGTGTCACATCTACAAGAGTTTGGGGTGTCTGCAGTAAACCCATGATTAAATAGACAGCAAACACCCAAAAGGTTACCTTATCCTTAGGGTAACCCAAGGCAGTTTCGCCAACCCTTGACATATTATTCGAGTGGAGCTCCACCACAACTGAATGAAAAATATCAATGGTGGCAACACCCATAATCATGGGAAATGCCATGAAAATGTCAAAAGTACCCTTACCATCAACCTGACCCATATGGGTCTTATGTTCAGCAACCAATCTCTCCACATGACTCTACTAGTCACATTGCCCTTCAACCTCACTACTAGGCCCTTGAGTACTATAGAACTTCTTCTGCTCGAGGTGTGTTCCTCATACATACTATCCCTCTCATATGTCTACATCTCTTCCACCCTTAGCTTCATTACCACTTTTTCTAACTATGCAATGCATGCTTCCTACCCAACAGCAGCAACATAATGCTACAAGGGTTGTCAACCCTCAAACTACTGGTGGTTTAGACAACTGATCAAAGAAGAGATCTTTCTTTAGAACCAATAGTCCAACCAAGTTCTTACAACCACAAGCGACTAATTATCCAAATACCTCATTATCATTTGAATCTTTGGAGCTTCCTTCAAACCAAAAACCACACCCAACGCATACTATCATGTTAACCCATGCCATCACTAATTGGATTAAAGTTATCCATCTTCCTAGGAAATTCTCTGATCCTAGAAGTCTTCTTATTTATTTGCAAATCACTGGAAATGAGCCTTGCAAATCTCTTTTTGATTCAAGTCCTAGTGTAAATTTGATCTCCCAAGAAATGTATAAAGCCTGGAACCTGCCTTTGCTAAAGAAGAGTAACATCTATTTAGAGTTGGCTGACCAGACCATCACTATCCCATTGGGACTAGTGGAGGACATTGTCACCACTATTTTTGGGTGGTCATATCCAGCCAATTTCCTAGTAATCCAAGTGAACAATTGTAAGGGGGACTTCCCAATCATAATGGGAAGAGCATGGCTAAGTACGATTGATGCGTGCCTAGGAATACATGATCTTTCCCTAGAGATATCAAAAGAAAATACATTTGGAAAGATTCAGAAGAAGAAATGTCCATGCATCATATCTAGTAACACAAGGTGCAACTGTGTGTAGAAGTCCTGGTTTGTAAAATGCTGAACATTACCTACATGCAACTAGTGTGCACAAGTGACTAACATACAAAGATACTTGTATGTAGTAGCCATAAGATAAGAAGGCACCTAGTGGCTAATAGTTGACCAAGAGAGCAATTCAACTATATGAATGGAACCAACTGAGAGCTTGACTTGTGCCTATATTGATAGCATAGATGCATTAGAGCAAGTCCATCACCAACTTCTAAGTACTAACACCAAAAATATCAACTAAGAGAAGTTGAAAATCCGTAAGTTTAAGCAAGAGCCCCTTGAATTAAAACCATTTCCCACTGGAATGGGGTATAAATTTCTCAAGAATGGATAACCGGTAATCATTAATGCTAAGATCGCTCCTCAACAAAAAGAAAAACTCTTGAAGATTGTAAATAAATGGTCAAAAGCCTTTGCTTGGTCATATCCCGAATTACTCAAAAAAGATCCTAGGATATGCCAACATAGAATCTACACTAACCACTCTATGAAGCCTTGACAACAATTGCAAAGACAACTGAACCCAAAGCTTAAGCAAGTAGTTAAAGAAGAAATTGAACAACTTCTAAAGGCTAGGTTCATCTACCCCATTGCTAATAGTGAATGGGTTAGTCCCTTAGTCATTGTGCCTAAAAAAGGTGGTAAATGGAGGATGTGTATAGACTTTAGGCTATTAAACATGGCAACATTTAAAGACCATTTTCCATTACCATTCATTGACCAAGTTTTAGATACCATTGGAGGGAATTGTTGTTATAGTTTTTTGGATGGTTACAGTGGGTACAATCAAATTCAAATAGCACCAGAAGACCAAGCCAAGACTACATTCACGAGTCCTTGGGTAACATTTGCATATAGGAACATGCTGTTTGGCTTGTGCAATGCTCCAGCAACATTTTAATGTTGGGTTCTTAGTATATTTTAGTAGCAAATAGGAAATGGTATGGAGGTTTCTATGGATAATTTCTCCACCTACGGAGCAAACTTTGAACAAGCATTGGACCAATTAGAGCAAGTACTAAAATGATGTGTTGAAGCCAACCTAAGGCTCAATTGGCAAAAAATCCACTTAATGGTCTAAGAGGGAATTGTATTAGGGCATAAAATTTTACAAATAGGGATGGAGGTAGATCCTGAAAAAATTAACGTCATCCAAGGAATCACTCATCAAGCTAAAACTATAAAAGACATATGATCATTCCTTGGACATACTACCTATTAAAGATGTTTCATCAAGAACTTTTCGAAAATTGCAAAACCATTAGTAGAATTAACGAAGAAGGACGTATCCTTTGAATGGACCAAGGAATGTGAGCTAGCTTTCCAAACCTTAAAACAAAAGCTCATAGAAATACCCATTCTACAAGCTCCTGACTAGTCCAAACCATTCCATATATGACTAACATGTCCAATTTTGCTTTAGGAGCCATACTTACATAGTTAGATGACCAAAAGTATCCCTATTACACTCACTATACAAGTCAAAGTATTTCTAGTGCACAACTCAACTATACCACAATAGAAAAAGAGTTAATGGCTATGGTGTTTGCACTAGAAAAATTCAGGCACTGTGTACTAGGCTATAAGCTATTTGTACACATAGATCATAGTGTGACTCGGTTCCTTATGAATAAACCAATAGTGAGCCCTCATGTGATACGATGGCTAGTGATCTTGCAAGAGTTCGATATCACGATAGTAAATCGTAAAGGTGCCAAAAATGTTGTTGTTGATCATTTATCTTGGTTGTGTTGGGACAACAAAGAGGATGAATACCCAATTTTTGATCACTTCCCTAATGAACTCCTCTTTATAGGTGTAATAAACAATCAATCACCCACAGATACAAACTGGTATAGTAGCATTCTTACTTATCTTCTCACACAAGAAACACCACAAGGGCTAGACGTTAAAAAGAAAAAATAGTTTCTCCACCGAGTCAAACATTTCACAGAAATCAATGGACACCTTTACAAGGTATGTTTCGATGAATTGGTTTGATGGTGTATTCCCAACATAGATCAATTGCAAATTCTCCAAGATGCTAATAAGGGCCTTTGTGGGAGTCATTACACTAGGAGATGAACAACCATTAAAATCTTGCTTGCAGGATATTATTGGCCTACATTATTTCGAGACACCCATCATTTTGTCCAATCTTGTGAGCACTGCCAATGTGATGGGGGAATGACTGCTAGACAAGAGGATCCACAAAAATGGATTCAACCCTTAGAACCCTTCGACATATGGGGGATTGGTTTTATGAGGCCTATTATACTGATGTCCAATGAAAAAGCATACATTGTGGTTTTTGTTGACTATTTTACAAAGTGGGTATAAGCAGCCATTGTTACTAACTGTACATCATCTACCGCTACACAATTTTTTCAACAAAAAAATCGTAAATAGGTTTGGCATGCCTCGTGCACTTATTTTTGATAATGGTACACATTTTACAAGTGCAAATTTTTGGGAGTTTATGCAATGCTTAGGAGTTCAGCATAAACTAACTACACCATATCATCCTCAAGAGAATGATCAAGCTGAAGTCACCAATAGGGAAATCATAAAAATCTTGCCACGAACCATTAGCAAGTATAGGTAAGATTGGAGCACCAAACTGAAGGATGCTCTTTAGGCTTACTACTCCACATGGAAACTCCCTATAGGCTACTCTCCCTATGAGTTAGTGTATGGTAAACTTCCAACACTTTCTATCCAAGCTAAGCTTCGTACACTATCTACAGCATGTGACCTTAACCTTGACCTTAGTTTAGCACAAAAAGAATGATTAATAAATCTTAACTTGCTAGATGAGAACCGATTAGCCATCCTATCATCCAACAAACTTCACAAGGCCTTCAACAAACAATGTCATGACCTAAAAATTAGAAAAGTCACATACCAACTAGGAGATAAGGTTCTCTATTGGAATCTCGCACATGTGCCACAACGAACTAAATTTCAAACACTATGGGAATGACCTTATATCATTCATGAAACCTTTCCTTCAGGGGCCATGATGATATATAAACCTGAAAGCCTAAATAAGAAATTATTGATCAACATTCAGCAAACCAAAACTTTTCGTGAGCCTAAAATGGCCAGTACTAAAACTATGTCTATTAATGGACAACCCTACTCATTACTTTGGATCTCCTCCTTTTGACTCAGTCATGGGGGAGAAGGCCATCAATGTTGACTACTCTAAGTCCTCAATTTCTTTTGTCCTTTTTGTTTTATACATTTTTCATGTTTACTTATTTTTGTTTTACACCATTGTTAACATTTTTACTATTTCTTTCTCTATTTCATTTTGTCTAATTAACTTTCATTGGTCATTGATGGGATGCGATATTGCATCCCATGCGATATCGTGTCTTCCCCCACGATATCGCGGTGCGCCATCATATCTATAAATAAGAGGCAGCTCTCCCTTGTTTCTCATCCTAGGCTTAGACCATAGCAAAACTCTAGCATTTTGATCCCTCCAAAGATAGAATATTTTCCATGTGCCCACAGTAGGAACTCCAAAGTGAACGGATCCGAGCAGACATTGTACTTGAACACAAGTTTGTGTACGGCAATAAAGATGAACTTCTTGGATAAACCTTGCAATGCATGAATAGGCTAATTAGGACTTTATTTACTGTTATTTATTATTTATCATTTAAATGCTTTCTTAGTTATTAATTCTCTCTCAAGTCTTCTCTCCTAGTTAAGTGCCTCAGTATGACCGCTTTGAGCATGTGCGTTACGCTTGGTGATCCCAGCAATGAGTAGCGTTTGGTAATCAAGGTTGCATCGGTTCAGGGTGTGAATGGTAAGTGGGAACGGAT
Organism: Gnetum montanum; assembly: GCA_015680685.1. Lineage (NCBI taxonomy): Eukaryota > Viridiplantae > Streptophyta > Gnetopsida > Gnetales > Gnetaceae > Gnetum > Gnetum montanum. The sequence continues at coordinate 13,589 of MNCI01029147.1, read as the reverse complement.
GCTGACGCTAGGTTAATTTAGACTTATTTAGTTAGTTAGAGTTAGTAATTAGTCTCTTCAACCCTTCACCTCTCAGCATAGGAGATAAAATCGAAAAATCTATAAAAATCATATACCTCAGACTTACTTAACCATACATCGTGACAAGTAAAAGTAAGTTTGGGAAGATAACGAATAATTAACCTTAAGTGTTCTATGAGGCGTGTAGGCACTTAGTCTGCGAAGTTCAACTGGATCGCATGTGTTACACTCGTATTCATATGGTTGAGTGTAGGGGTACCTCGCCACTCATCATTGGTGCCGTTGCTAGGGACTAAGTGTTTGTGCGCTAAGTAGAACATAGGAGATCACTCACATCGTTGGGAGCTTAAAAAATCTTAGGGTTAATTACACAAAAAATTTATATAATGGTTAATTAGCACACCGATAAGACACAATGTCTTCTTCTTCTTCTCACAAGAGCATTACACCACCTAGGGATAATACAAGAAACAGTCGACAATCTAAAACACATAACCAAAATTAGCTGGTTCCTCAACAACATTAGGTAGTATATACTCATACCGATGAATACATACCAGATTTTACCTTTATCCTCCATCAAGATGAATAGCTGTGATGGAGAGACTTGCAAGGTAACATAGTATTACCTCCAGATCGGTTAGTCCCAAACATGCTCCTCCATGCTCTTGCATAGATCGACATGACACAGCTCTATGATGAATACGTTATAGGCAACTTTAACACAAGGGATTACTATCCCATAGCTGCACAACATATGAGGGACTCAAGGCAGGAGAGCCAACATACACTGTTGAAGGCCAAAGGGGTCCCGCACGTCCTAAGTGAAATTGGAGATGGTGAACCACTTATAACAGGTTCTCTATTGAATGATGTTCCCCCTTCTGATGATAGTGAGGAGGTGGGGTATCAGCACCTACGATCCATGATACACAACCCTGGTTCTGATCCCCGTGGATGTCAACTATTCACTGAGGGAACCACAACACATGACAAGGATAGACACTCAGATCGTCATCACGATCAGGGCTGAAGCCACAGAAGAGAAGGTAGGAAACATCGTCATGGTGATGGTTCTCCTTCTTCTTCCCCTTCTTCACATCATTCATCCTCTCCTTCCACATTTGAGCATAGCCATCAAGAGCATAATGGTGAGGATAGAGGTAGAAAATATGAGAGACCTCGACAACAAAGTCAAGAGAGAGGACAAGGGCATGAACGAAGGGAAATTAGGGAACAACATAGACATCATAGACGTTATGAAAGATATGATCATGACAAACCCCTACTTGCCACCCGAAGCATGCTAGATATAACAGAGGTAGTGAGAATACCAATAAGGCATTTAAAAGATAGCCAGATTAAGCGTTTAGACATGAAAAACATCCCATGCTTCGAAGGGGGATACAATGTAAATCTGAAAAATCATTTACAAGCATTTCATGAAGTCTGTGCCTTACAAAACATAGAGAACAAGTGGTAGAAACTAAAGTTGTTTCCTAGGACACTTATAAAGGAAGCAAAGAATTGGTACCAGTCCTTAGAACTAGAAACCATTAGGAGGTGGAGTACGATGTTAGAATTCTTCAACGATAAATACCAAACATACTCCAAAGTGTCTAATTTGCATAAGCAGATCCAAGGATGGAAGCAAGGTACTCATGAACCCTTGGATGCTGCCATGGGCCGCTACTACGCATTGTTACATTGTTGCCTGGGCCATGGTTACGCACAACAGGATCAACTTCGCCACATCATAGATGGGCTAAGGTAGATGAAGTATGGAGCTCCTTAGACAATAAAATTAAAACTTTCCTAAAGATTGTAGAGGAGTCTAAGGAGGAATGAAGTAATGACAATGATAAGAAAAAGTGGAGAGATTCAAGCCCTGCACATGACAAGGGTAAGGGGAAAATAACTATCTCTGATGAGGTTGTGAATTCAGACACAGACAATGACAATGGATGTGAGATCTGCCAATATGACCATCCTAAAGGATGTTGTCCAATCATCTCACATCTACAAGAGTCTGGGTTGTATGCACTTAACCCAAGACTTAACAAACGACAGACACCCTGAAGGTTACCTTATCCCCAAGGTAACCCAAGGTAGTTCTACCAACCATTGACATACTATCCAAGTGGAACTCCACCACAACCCATTGGACAACATCAGCAGTGGCAATACCCACAGTCATGGGGGATGCCACCGCCAAAACAACAGTACCCTTACCGGCAGCTAGACCCATATGTATACTACATGTAGCAGCCGATTTCTCCAAGTGACTCCATGGGTCACACAACTCTCCAATGTCACTACCAAGTTCAAGACTACTTTAGAAGGACTCCTTCTCCTTCGGGAGATGCTCCATACCAATACCATCTTCCTAATCCATCCACACCTCTTCCACTGGTAGTTCCCATACCTCCTGCTCCAACAATGCAAGGGGAACTCCCCACTCAATCGTAGCAACGTAACGCTACAAGAGTTGTAAACATTCAATCTGCTGCTGGTTCTAACAACTGTAAAAAGAGAATACCTTTCTTCAAAATCAAAAGCCCAGACAAGCTCTCACAACAACAAGCAGTTGAGTCCATGCATGCTCCTCCAACATACAAGGCTTCAGAGATCCTTCCATCCAACAACAGAGCTGCATGCATACGGTTATGTTAACGCATACTGTAACTGACTGGATCAAGGTAGGCCACCTTCCCAGGAAACTATCTGACCCTGGAAGTTCCTTAATCTACCTCCAAATCACCGAGAACAAACCACATAAGGCTCTTCTTGACTCAGGTTCCGGAGTTAACCTAATTTCACGAAATATGTATCAAGCCTAGAACCTGCCCCAACTCAAGAAGAGAAACATTCAACTAGAGCTGGCTGACTAGTCCATCACCATTCCCTTGGGATTGGTGGAGGACATAGTTACCACTATGTGTGGTTGGTCATACCCAGCTGATTTCCTGGTGATTGAAGTCAACAAAAATGAAGGGGACTTCCCAATTATAAGGGAAGGCCATGGCTGAGTTCAATAGATGTGTACCTAGGGGTTCACGATCTTTCCTTGGAGATATCTAAGGTAAACATTTATGAAAATATTGAGAAGAAGAAATTTCCATGCATCACATATAGTGATTCATCGGGTGATGGCATGGAGGAATGCACAACATCTCCTGCATGTGACCGGTGTGCACTAGAGGATCACATTCAAAGATGCCTGTATGTAGCAACCACACAAGTAGTAGACACCCCGTGGTTGACAACTAAACAAAAGAGCAACCGACCAACATGCATGGAAAAAACTGGGGAAACAACTCATGCTAACAACGAAGGCATAGACACATTGGAGTATGAGGGTCGTTGACTTCCACCCTTTAATCTAAGAACATCAGTGAGGAGAAGTTGGGAACTTATAAGAAATTCAAATAGATGCTCATTATTTTGGATCTCTCCCTTTCCATTCAGTCATGGGGGAGATGACCACCTATGCTAATCATTTGGGGCCCTCAGTTCTTTTTAAGTTTTTGTTTTACACATTTTTGTTTTACAAATTTCTTTAACTTTTCTTGTTTTTGTTTTACAACATCGTTATACTTTTTCATTTTATGTGTGTTTTTGCGTGTGTTTGTGTGTGTGTGTGTGTGTGTTACCCACCTTGTAAGTTTGTTACCCAATAAGTGTTCTTCATGATGGTATGAACTATTTTCGTACTGATTGCTAATGTTTGATTTTTACCTTTAAGTCATAATGTTGATGCTAAGGTATGTTTCTTTTGATATAGCAGGCAATGAGTCCACTTCATCCATCCATCCACAAGTTCTATGGTCTCTCTTAGTTTGGAAATGTACAGTCTCTTCCTAAATAAGAACTCTAACGAATCAGTGATTGGGTATTTCTCAAACTAATGAAGGACTCAAGGATTATAAAGGGTGTGACTTCAAGGGAACTTGGTGCATTTGTGTTTGACATTCTCTTGGGTGCTTGGATGTTTTCTTCTTGAGTTTTCTTATCGTTTTGACATTACCCAATCATTGGGAAGCTAAGAAAATAAAAATAACAAAGTCTTTCATGGTGTGGTTCCCATGCATAAACACATAAAACAAAACAAAAAAGAGAAAAAATGTGAGAATTCAAAGCACACCCCTTAGACAAAATAATCCCTTGGGCTACAAGCACTGGTTATGGAACTCAAAATAAAAATTTTCCCTCTAACTAAGGCCCTCCTCACTTCCCATTCTCTCCTCATTTGTTTCGTCAGAATAGTGGTGGCTCTTGGTGAAGGCATTCTTGTCACTTCAAGATGATGGATCGGTCAAGTGCATTAATGCGAAGCCACTGGATGTGGTTGGTTTGAGGCTAGATTTGGAATGAGATTTACCAAGTCACATTAATCATGAAATCCACAAGGGGTTGTAGACCACATTGTTCATGGGATTCCATTCCATTCTCTTCTCTCCATCCTTCTCTCCATTGTTCACCTCATTGCCAGTTGTATCATTAGTGTATATCTTGGTAGATGCATTGTTTTCCTTTTGGTAAATTTTTGTGGTTAAGACTTTAACTCTTGTTTCAAATGACATTCCCAGAGCCTACGGACTCTTTGAATGTGGGTTTGTTAGGGCATTAAGGGCATCATCTTGCTTTGGGGAGGACCCACTGACATTCTTGTTTGGTGCACCAGTTAAATTCTTTCCCTTAACATTTTTGCAATTAATTTTATTTTTTTCATTTTCATCTTGACATCCATATCATCGATGTTATAGTTGTCTCTTTTTCTCCATCTTTCTTGTTCTTTTTCTTTCTCCATTCTATTGCTACTAGAGGTTCGCTATTAGTCTTGGGGGTACAAGGCCCAATTTTTTCGATTTTCTCCTAACCCCTAAACCTTCGGTAGTCATCAGTACTATATCTCTAGACCTACAATCAGCCATACCACAACTCAGCCAATGGACCTTTCATCTGAGCAAGGTATCAACTGCATTGAATTTGATTTACCCCTACTAATATAAGATTGTGTTGTGTGTGCAGATGGCAATCATGCAACAATGAATTGGATCTAGAGAGAACACTTGGAATGGAGCGATGCTGAAGCAGTTATGAAAGGAGCAAGATTGAATGGCGCGCTTATGGATGGATAACGAAAGGTGCAATATTGGCATTGGCAGCAGCAAAACTTCTTTTTCTCTCTCTTTCTCAAGCTTCCAAATAAGGCCTGATGTCAATGTAATAAGGTGTTCACTCTTGTTGTCTTGAACATTAGTTTTGTTGTCTTATAATGATGATCTGTTCACATTTCATCCCATTAGTTCCATTTTGAGTCAACAATCCCATACCTTCCCAATATTTTGTAAGGAACTCAAGGACGAGTTTTCATTCAATCATGGGGGTATGATGGGACGTGATATCGCATGGGCCACGATATCACATCCCATGCGATATCGTAGTGTGCTATCATATCTATAAATAAGAGGCGACTCTTCCTTGTTTCTCATCCTAGGCTTAGACTATAGCAAAACTCTGGCAGTTTGATCCCTCCAGAGATAGAATATTTTCCATGTGCCCATAGTAGGAACTCCAAAGTGAATGGATCTTTATTCGAGCATACATTGTACCTGAACACAAGTTTGTGTACGACAATAAAGAATAACTTCTTGGATAAACGTTGCAGTGCATGGAATAGGCTAATTAGGACTTTATTTACTGTTATTTATTATTTATCATTTAAATTCTTTCTTAGTTATTAATTCTCTCTCAACCCTTCTCTCCTAGTTAAGTGCCTCAATACGACCGCTTCGAGCATGTGCATTATGCTTGGTGATCCCAGCAACGATTAACATTTGGTAACCAAGGTTGCATCGGTTCAGGGTGTGAACGGTAAGTGGGAACAGATGCTGATGCTAGGTTAATTCAGACTTAGTTAGTTAGTTAGAGTTAGTAATTAGTTTCTTCAACCCTTCACCTCTCAACATAGGAGATAAAATCGAAAAAGCTATAAAACTCATATACCTCAGACTTACTTAACCATACACCATGACAAATACAAGTAAGTCTGGGAAGACAATGAATAATTAACCTTAAGTGTTCCATGAGGCGTGTAGGTAGTTAGTCTGTGGAGTTTGACTGGATCATGCGTGTTACACTCGTATTCGTATGGTTGAGTGTAGGGGTACCTCGCCACTCATCAGTCATATAATAAGTGCTCATGATGATGGATTATATTATAATAGTGTCGCTTTCTAATGTTTGGTTTTTACCTTTAACTTTTAATGTTGATGCTAAGATATGGTTTCATTTGATAAAATAGGTAATGATTCCACATCATCCATTCAACTCTATGGTCTCCCTTGGTTTTGGAACTATACTTTCCCTTTTTCTAAGGAAACCTATTAATGAATTGGTGGCTTGATATTCTTCAAACCAAGGAAAGATTCAAATGGATAGAAAAGGGTGTGGCCTCAAGGGGATTCAATGCATTTGTCCTAGCTATTCTGTTGGGTACTTGAATTTTTTTCATAGGTTTTCCACCATCCCACTTAATCGACTAATCTCAGGAAGTTGAATGAATCAAATAAGTCTTTGCATGATGTGGTTTTCACTAAAAAAAATAAAAAAACAAATATAAATTGGTGGGAATTCCAAGCACACCCCTTAGACATAATAAAGAAACATGGGCTACAAGAACTGGTTATGACACTAGAAAGACATGCTACCCATGCCTAAAGGTTCCCTCTAACTAAGGCCCTTTCTCACTTCCTACTTTTATATTCTTCTCTTTTTGGGATGGTGGTTGCTCTGTGAAATAATTCTTATTGCTTCAGGAGGATGGGTTGGTCAAGTGTGTTGATGCAAGGTGACTGGATGTGGTTAGTTTTAATCTGGATTTGGGCTGAATTTTATTAAGTCACCTTATCCACATACTACACAAGGGACTTTACACAACCTTGATTTTGGGATTTCATTCAAATCTCTCTTCTCTTCTTGTATTGCTTTCCATAGTTCACCTCATTGTTAGTTTTATGATTAGTCTATATCTTGGTTGATGCATTGTTATTCCTTGGTAAATTCTTAACTATTATCTCCATATGTCATTCCTAGAGCCTACAAACTCTTTGGTTTGTGGGTTTGTTAGGGCATAAAGGGCATGAGCCTACTTTAGGAAGGACCCACTAGCATTCCTTTTTGGTGCAATTGTTACATTTTTTCCCTTAAACATTTTTTGTAATCAACTATTTTTTATTTCATCCCATCTATGACATCTATTTTTATCTACCCTTCTATACATTTTTATTGGCTTCACCATTGCTATTCCTCCTATCTTCCTTTTTCTTTCATTTTCCATTCTATTTCTACTGGAGGTTTGCTCTTAGTCATGGGGTCTTGTCACAAATTTTTCCATTACTTATCTCACCCCTACACCTTAGGTAGTTATCACTTACAAACCTCTAACCTAGTATCTACCATACCCACAACCTAGCCAATGAGCTTCATATCGAGGTAAGGTATCAACTACATTATATCTTATATATCCTTGCTAATTTGTGATTGTTTTGTGTGTGTAGATGGCAATCACTTGAACAATGGACTAGGATAGGAGGGAGCACTCAGGATGGATGGGAGCAGAGCATTTACACAAGAAACAAGATAGGTCATGTGGCCATGGATGAACAATGATGTGCACATACTTAACATCAGTAGCAACACATCTCATTTTCTTTTCTTTCCCTCTCTCTTCAAGCTATCAAATGAGGGTCTGGATGTCATCTATGTATAGTGTTCACCACAATGGTTATGAACACCAATGCTATAGTATGTTTGTTGATCTGTTCACCAGGTACTTTGAGTCTGTCATCATCAATTTTTGTTTCGTCAATAATCCCATACCTTCCCAATATTTTGTAAGAAACTCAAGGACAAGTTTTCATTCAATCATGGGTGTATGATGAGTCCTAATATCAGACCCTCGATATCAGAGATGTTGAAGTGATATCGGACATGCGATGTCAAAACCTGTCTCGTTGGCTATAAATAGGAGATAGGGGTGTTGGGTTTGGCATTAGTTTTTAGTTCCTTACTCGAAATCTTGCATTTTTTCCCTTCCAAAGTTAGAATTATTTCTGAGTGCCCACAGTAGGATTCATAAAGTGAATGGATCTTTATTCAAGCATTGTGTACCTAAGCACACCTTGTGTTTAGAAATAAATATGAACTTTGTGGTAAACCTTGCAACATTCAGAATAGCTTAATTATTGCATTTAATGTTATTTACTATTATTTTATGCTCTTATTAGTTAATCAATGTTATTTCTATTAAACTGTTAATTATCAATGAATTAGCACACTCAACATGACGACTTCAAGCATACATAGGAACACTTGGTAACTTAGTAACGACTAGCGTTTGGTAATCCTAGTAGTGTTACACTAATTCAGCATGTGTTCGAAGAGTGGGAATAGATGCTAGTGTTAGGACTAGTTAGAGAATAGTTAATTAGTTAAATCAAATTAGTTATTAAATGACCTCATTTCTCTCTTTTAAGCATCAAGAACATAAAACCTAAAATACTAAAAATCACATACCTCGAGTTTACTTAACCATACAATTATGCCTTACAAGTAAGGTCAAGAAGATAATGATCGCATAACTCATCCTTGTTCTGTGTAGGCACATAAGCACTTAATCCTCGGAGTTCAATAGAATCATGCATGAACGCTCATATTCATATGGTTGGGCATAGGGGTACCTCATTGCTCACCAAATATCGAAACGCATTTCAAAGAAAATGAACATGGAAGAAAAACCCTACCCTTTTTGTGCCTCATTCGGAAACTCTACAAAAGGTTAATGATGAGTGGCGAGGTACCCCTACACTCAACCATACGAAACGAGCATAGCACGCGTGATCCGGTCAAACTCTGTAGACTAAATGCCTAATGCTGCAAGGAACACTTGGGGTTAATTATTTGTTGTCTTCCCAGACTTTTTGTTGTTACGGTGTATGGTTAAGTAAGTCTGAGGTATATGATTTTTTTGGTATTTTCAGGTTTATCTCCTATGCTAAAGGGTGAAGGGTTGAGAGACTAAAACTAACTCTAGCTACAGCACTAAGTCCTAGTGTCAGCATCCGTTCCCACTTACCGTACACACCCTGAACTGTGCAACTGTGGCTACCAAACGCTAATCATTATTGGGATTACNTTCTAGGAGATAAGGGTGAGAGAATCTAATCGCGATGAGTAGCCGATTCCTTGGCTAGCCGTACACATTCGTCAATGCTCGTAACCAAGTCGTACTCATGCCGTGTTACTAGGAAAGCAATAAATAACATTAATTAAACCTATCCATGTACTACAAGGTTTATCCACAAATTTCTTCTTTATTGCCGTACACAACTTGCATTCAGGTACAAAGCTACTCGAATAAAGAACCGTTCACTTGGGGGACTTCTACTGTGGGCACATGGAAAATATTCTATCTCTGGGGTGATCAATCCACCAGAGCTTCGCTACTTTATGCCTAAGATTGAGAAATGAGGGGAGTGTCGCCTCTTATTTATAGATTTGACGACGGACCGCGATATCGTGTACGCGATATCGTGGCTTGTGCATATCACATCTCATCATACCCCCATGATTGAATGAAAACCCGTCCTCGAGTTTCTTACAATGATATCGGGTAGGTATGGAATTATTGAGGGGAATGGAACTAATGGGATGACATGTGAACGGATAATTATTACAAGACTTGACAAAACTGGTGTTCATGACAACAAGGGTGAACACCTTATTACAATGTCATTAGGCCACAGTTGGCAGCTGAGAGAAAAGAGGAGGGAGAAGAGAAGAGAAGAAGAGAGAAAAGTCTTGCTGCTGCCAACGCCTAGATTGCACCTTCTGTTGTCCATCCATAAGCATGCCCTCAATTCCGTTCCTTGCATAGCTGCTTCAGCACCATTCCATTCCAAGTGTTTTCTCTAGATCCGGTTTGTTGTTGTATGATTAACATTTGCACACACAACACAATCATATATTAGCAAGGGTAATTGAATCATTAAGTAATTAATACCTTGCTTCGGTGTAAGTCCATTGGCTAGGTTGTGGTATGGCTGATATGCACTTGGGAAGATATAGATAATGACTACCGAAGGTGTAGGGGTTAGGAAGAGAAACAAACAAATTTGGGGCTTAGGAGAAAAATCGAAAAATCAGGCCCTGTATCCCCATGACTAATCGCGAACCTCCGGTAGCGAAAGAATGGAGAAAGAAAAGGAGTAAGGTAGAGAGATAAAAATGGACAACTAGGACATCGATAAAAGAGATGTCAAGATGGAAATGAACAAAATAAAATCAATTGTAAAATGTTAAGAAAAAGAAGTTAACTAATGTTCCAAATAGGAATGTCAGTGGGTCCTCCCCAAAGCAGGCTCATGCCATTAATGCCCTAACAAACCCACATTCAAAGAGTCCGTAGGCTCTGGTAATGTCTTTTGGAACAAGAGTTAAAGTCTTAATCGCAAGAATTTACCAAAAAGAAAACAATGCATTAACCAAAATATATACACTAATGATACAACCGACAATGAGGTGAATGATGGAGAGAAAGATGAAGAGAAGAAAATGGAATGGAATCCCAAGAACAAGGTGGTGTACATCCCCTTGTGTGTTTTATGGTTAATGTGACTTGGCAAATCTCATTCCAACTCTGGCCTCAAACTAACCACTTCCAGTGACTTCGCATCAATGCATTTGGTTAAACCATCCACGTGGATAACGAGGATGCATCTTCGAAGAGCCACCACCATTCCGATGAAATAAAAGAGAGAACGGAAAGTGAGAATGGCCTTAGTTAGAGGGAACACTTTGGTTCCATAACCAATACTTGTAGCCCAAAGTTATTCCATCTAAGGGGTGTGCTTTGAATCCTCACGTTGGTTTTTTTTTTGAATTTTGTGTTTTGTGTTTTTATGCGTGAGAACCACACCATGCAAAGACTTCTTATTTTTATTGGCTCAGCTTCTGATAATTGGGTAACAACGGAACGATGGAAAAACTCAAGAAGAAACATCTAATCACCCAAGTGAATGACCAACACAAAAGCATCAAGTTCCTTTGAAGTCACACCCTTTGCAATCCTAGAGTCCTTCCTTAGTTTGAGAAATACCCAGTCACTGATTCGTTAAAGTTCTTATTAGAAGAGAACTATACATTTCCAAGTCGAGAGAAACCATAGAAATTGATGGATAGATGGATGAAGTGATCTCATTTCTTGCCATATCAAAAGAAACATACCTTAGTATCAACATTGTAACTTAAAGGTAAAAACCAAACATTAGCAATCAATATGAAAACAATTCATACCATCAGTCTGAACACTTATTGGGTGACGAACTTACATGGTGGATGGCACACACATGCACACAAAAAATAGAAAAGTATAATGATGGTGTAAAACAAAAATAAGAAAAGTTAAAAGAAATTTGTAAAACAAAAACAGCAAAAGTTAAAGAAATTTGTAAAACAAAAATGTGTAAAACAAAAACGTGTAAAAAAAAACTGAAAAAGAATTAAGGGCCCCATATGATTAGCATAGGTGACCATCTCCCCCATGACTGTGTTGTAAGCGAGAGATCCAAAATAATGAGTGTCTATTTGAATTTCTAAGAAGTGCCCAACTTCTCCCAATTGATGATCTTAAGTTGAGGGGTGAAAGTTGGCAACACTCACATTCCAATGTGTCTATGCCACGGTTGTTGGCATGAGTTGTTTCCTCAGTTCGTTCCATGCATATTTTTCTACTCCTATGAGTAGCTGTCAACCACGGGGTATCTACTACTTCTTGTGTGGTTGCTACATACAGGCATCTTTGTTGCAGAGTTTCTTTGACACACCTGTTACCTGGAGACATTTCCTCCATGTCATCACTCAATGAATCACTGTATGTGATGCATGGAACTATCCTCTTCTCGATCTTTCCACATATGTTTATCTTAGAGATTTCCAAGGAAAGATCACGGATCCTAAGGCATGCATCTACTGTGCTTAGCCATGCCCTTCCCATTATAATTTGGAAGTCCCCTTCGTTGTTGTTAACTTTGATCACTAGAAAGTCAGCTGGGTAGGACCAACCACATACAGTGGTAATAACATCCTCCACCAATCTTAAGGGAATGGTGATGGACTGGTTTGTCAACTCTAGTTGTATGTTACTCTTCTTAAGTTGTGGCAGGTTCCAGGCATGATACATCTTTTGCGAAATTAAGTTGACTCAGAAACCTAAGTCAAGAAGAGCCTGATGTGGTGCATTTTTGGCAATCTGTAAATGAATTAAGGGGTTCCCAGGGTCAGGTAGTTTCCTGGGAAGGTGGCCCACCTTTATCCAGTCAGTTACGGTATGTGTCAACATAACCATTTGTGTACTTAGTTGTTGGACTGAAGGGTTCTTCGAAGCGTTAGTGGTTAGAGGCCTATACATGTGCCCAACCACTTGTTGTTGTGAGAGTTTGTCTGGGCTTTTGGTTCTGAAGTAAGGTCTTCTCTTTTTATAGTTGTTAGAACCAACACCCGGTTGGATATTTACATGCTGAATATTTACAGCTCTCGTGGCGTTACATTGCTGCGGTTGGGTAGGTAATTCCCCCTGCATTGTTGGAATAGGTTGTATGGGAACTACAGGTGGAAGTGGTGCAGGTGGAGTTAGAGGATGGACTGAATGTGAGATATCTCTCGGAGGAGAAGGAGTTCTCCTGAAGTACTCCAGAGCTTGGTAGTGACGTCGAGGGGTAGTGTGACCCATAGAGTCACCTGGAGAAACTGGCTACTGCACATAATAATCGTAAGGATCAGGCTGCCAGTAAGGGTACTGATGTGTTGGCGGTGGCATCCCCCATGACTGTGGGTATTGCCACTACTGATGTTGTCCAATAGGCTATGGAGGCATTCCACTTGGGTAATACGTCAAGGGTTGGTAGAACTGTCTTAGGTTACCTTGTGGATAAGGTAACCTTCGGGGTGTTTGTCATTGATTAAGTCTTGAATTTAACGCATACACCCCAGACTCCTGCAGATGTGAGATAATTGGGCAACATCCCTTAGGATGGTCATAGTAGTAGACCTCACATCCACTATCATCATCTGAATTAGAATTCATAGCCTCATCAGAAATAGGAATTTTCCCCTTACCCTTGTTATGTGCAGGGTCTAAGTTTCTCCGTTTGGTTTTGCCTTTGTCACTACTTTGTTCTACCTTAGACTCTTCTATGATTTTTAAGACAATTTCTATTCTTGAGTCTAAGGAATTCCACATTTGGTCTACCTTAGCCGATACTTCGGTTGTTAACTTTTGGATCGGTAAGGTTTTCCGATTCACCAACTCCTCGAGTGGTGACTCATCCTCCTCATCACAGAATTTCACTCCCTTCTTGCAAAGGGAGGGATCGCGGTTGTATTCTTCCACACTTTCCCTCTTACATAGCTCACCCTCTTCTTGCGCTACTTGTTCCAACAAACTTTCAACTTAATGGGCCCTTAGTTAGGAAAGTCTCCCTTGGGCGTAAGTCCCAAGAGTTCTT
>MNCI01029145.1:1617-27705 GCA_015680685.1 Gnetum montanum | reverse complement strand
AAACAATGGTTAGTAATCCTTAATTTGCTAAATTAAAATTGATTAGCTGCCATGTCATCTAACAAATTTCATAAGGCCTTTAATAAACAATGTCATGACCTAAGAATTAGGAAAGTTAAATATTAGCCAGGAGATAAGGTTCTCTACCAGAATCCCACACATGTGCCACAATGTACTAAATTTCAAACACTATGGAAAGGACCTTATATTATTTATGCAACTTTTCCTTCAAGGGCCATGACAATATACAAACATGAGACCCTGAATAAGAAACGTTTGGTCAACGTGCAACAAACCAAACCTTTCCAGGAGCTTAAGACAGCTAGTACACATGCTACCTCTCTTGATGGACAATCCTACTCACTATTTCGGATCTCCTCCTTCGAACTTAATCATAGGGGAGATGGCCACCTATGCTAACTGTTCTAGGTCTTTAGTTCTTTTGGAATTTTTGTTTTACACATTTTTCCAACTTTTCTTATTTTTTTTACACCATTTTTCATATTTTTACTATTTCTTTGTTTACTTGATTACTTTTATTCAGCATCCAATAAGTGCTCATGATGGTAGATTGAATTATATCATATTGATTGCTAATGTTTGGTTTTTACCTTTGAATTATGATTCTGATATTAAGGTATGGTTCTTTTGGTAAAATGGGCAATGAGTCCATGCCATCCACTCATCCATACAACTCTATGGTCTCCTCTGGCTTGGAACTATACAATCCCTTTTTCTAAGTAAACCTGTTAATCAATTGGTGGCTGGGTACTTTTCAAACTAAGGAAAGAGTCAAAGGATGAAAAGGGTATGACTTCAAGGGGATTCGATGCATTTGTGTTGGCCATTCTCTTGGGTGCTTGGATGTTTTTTCTTGGGTTTTCTGCCATTATGACATTGTTTAAAAATTGGGAAGCTGAGTGAATAAAAATAAGTCTTTGCATGGTGTTGTTCTCACACACAAAATAAAAATAAAAAAAATGTGAGAATTCAAAGCACACACTTTAGACATAATAAAGCAATATGGGCTACAAACACTAGTTATGGAACTAGAAAGACATGTTACCCATGCCTAAAGGTTCCTTCTAACTAAGGCCCTTTCTCGCTTCCTGCTTCTCCATCTTGCTCTCCTTGGAATGGTGGTGACTCTTTGTGGAAGCATTCTTATTTCTTCAAGTGGATGAATTGGTCAAGTGTGTTGATGTGAGGTTATTGGATGTGGTTTGTTTGAGTTTGGATTTGGGATTAGTTCTACTCAGTCACATTAACCATAAAATACACAAGGGACTTTACACAACCTTGTACTTGGGATTCCATTCCATTCTCTCATTTCCATCTTTTTTTCCATTTCTCCACCTCATTGCTAGTTTTATCATTAGTCTGTTTTTGGTTGATGCATTTTTTTTCTTTGGTTAATTCTTATGGGTAATTTTTTAACTCTTGCTTCCAAATGACATTCTTAGAGCCTACATACTCTTTGGTTTGTGGGTTCATCAGGGCATAAAGGACATGAGCCTACTTTGGGAAGGACCCACTAGCATGTCTTTTTGGTGCAATTATTAAGTTCTTTTCCTTAAATAATTCTTACAATCTATCATTTCTTGTCTCATCCCCATCCATGAAATCCATTTTATTAGCATTGCCATTGATATTTTTCATCTTTCTTGTTCCTCATGTTTTTCCATTTTATAGCTACCAAAGGTTCGCTCTTAGTCATGGGGGCCCTAGCACAAATTTTTTAATTTTTTCCATTTTACTAATTACCTAACCCCTACACATTGCATGGTTTCCAATGATAAATCTTTGAACCAATTTCTACCATAACCACAACTCAAACAATGCACTTCATATTGAGGCAAGGTATCAACTGCATTGTGGTTTATCTATCCTTGATCATTTATGACTGTGTTGTGTGTGTAGATGGTGATCATACAAACAATGGACTAGGCTTGGAGGAAGCACTCAGGATGGACTGGAATTGGAATGTTTATAAAAGGAGCAAGTCTAGTGGCGTGGTTATGGATAAACAATGGAAGGCAGAACCTTGGCATTGGCAACAACATGCTTCATCTTCTTTCTCTCTCTTTCTCTTCAAGCTGTCAAATAAAAGCCTAGATGTCATTTATGTATGAGTGTTCACCATAATGGTCATGAACATTAATGTTGTAATATGCTTATTGATCTGTCACTGGGCACATTGAGTCTATTATCCCATTCCACTGTTAGTTGTCAATTAGTCAATAATCCCATACCTTCCCAATATTTTGTAAGGAACTTGAGGATGAGTTTTCATTCAGTCCTGGGGGTATGATGAGAGCGGTTACTCTAGTGGTCTATTCTAATTATTAGAGTAGTTACTCTAGCAATTTATTCTAATTATTAGAGAAGTTACTCTAGCAGTTTATTCTAATTATTAGAGTGGTTACTCTAATTATTAGAGTAGTTGCTCCCAAGCCTATAAATATAGTGCCCAGGCACACAAATGAAACAAGAAGTCTTTTAGCAGTCAAGTAGCAAAAACTCTTATAGTATGTTTGAAAGTTAGAGTATTTTCCCAAGTGCCTGCAGTAGGAGGTCTAAGTGTGGATTGATCTTTATTTGAGCATTGTGTACCTGAGCACACCTTGTGTATGACAATAAAGACAAGCTCTTCGATTCATCCTTGTAGCACTTGAGATTTTTTTTCTTATGCATTTCTTTTATTTTATTTCTTATGCATTTATTTTATTTTATTTTATTTTATGCACTTTAAATTTCTATTATTAGCATAGCAATTCATTTTGATCAATTAAGAAAATCATTAAATTACACAGAATGATCACTTTGAGCATGCATGTAACACTTGGTAACCCCGTAACGATTAGCGTTTGGTAATCCCAATAGTGTTGTGCTGGTTCAGGATGTGTATGGCAAGTGAGAATGGATACTGCTGTTAGGATTAGTTAAAGCCTAGTTAATCAGTAGTTAAGTTAAATTAGTCACTTAGTTATCTCTCTCTCTTCCCTACTAGCGTAGGACATAAAAACATAAAATCTATAAAAATCATATGCCTCAAGCTTACTTAACCATACAATTGTGACATATAGGTAAGCTTGGGAAGACAACAATCAACTAGCCCATCCTTTTTCCACAAGGGCGCATAAGCACTTAGTCCTTGGAATTCAATTGTATCATGTGTGAAACGCTCGTATTCGTATGGTTGAGCGTAAGGGTACCTCACCGTTCATCAACATCCATTTCATGAACTACTCGATGGTGAATACCTAATTCGAAACATTGTTGATGATGTCACTGGCCATAATAGTAAGATGCTCTAGGAACCTATTTTTGTCTTTTACCATTTTCCTCATTCCTTAGTGACCTGGATTTATGTTGCAATGAGGAATTCAACAATGTGAATAGAACTAGAGAATGTCAATGGTGTTTTTATCTTTAAAGGTTTAAAACCTACTCTTCCTAATTCTAGATTAGTCAGGGCACAATAATTCATGTTTTTTGTTGTTATTATTGTTGTAGATGCTCGATGCCATAGAGATTATAGTTTCAACTCTACATAAGAAAAGACATTTCAGGTGATGCTTGCTTGCTTAACACTTTCCTACGCAAACTTGGTTTCAATAAAAAGAAGGTATGGTGGGTGTAGAATGTCTATATCAAGGAGTAGCTTCATGTTTTTTTTAATTCAATTTTGGTAAATAGAGGACCAACAACAACAAGCACATCAACAAGATATTCTATCAATGGATGTGGAACTTGAGTTCTATGATTGTAAAAAGTACTTGTTTCAACCATGTTGTACGCAATCTAGAAATATGCATCATTAATGATACTATGAAGTTTTCTTCTTTCTTTAATGATGATATTATTAACTATGAAAATCCAGTAGTATATTGATTGTATCTTTGTTTCTGATTTGAAATTTATGCATTCTGCTACACACTCCTTGTTTTATACATACATCAAATGACCTTTAATTACAATTATGTTAATGCATATGATAGCATTATTTAAGGAAATAAAATAGCTATTCAAGCTTTACCACTCTAATACGTTGTCCATAATATGAGTTGTTATAGAAACTATGTGGAGAATAAATCTTTGCATTTCTTAGCATTTCATCTTGTATGTTGTTTTTGTTGATGCCAACCTCACCCATGCTAGGCATAGATAGGGCCATGATCAACAAATTAATGTGGTAGAAATGTAAATGCTTAGATGGATGATGAATGTTAAAAGAAAAGATAAACTATGCAATACAAGAAGACTTGGAGTTTCTTATCGTTCAAATAAACTCTAGGAGTAATATCTACGATGGCTTAGACATATGCAAAGAATATTAGATAATGAGTCTTTAAAAAAAATCTTTTGTAACATTGTCCCATGAAAGCCAAAGTAGGACCAAAATAGACATAGAAACAAATGATTAAAAATGATTTGAAGAAATTGCAAAATAAATAAAGACACAGCTTTTCATAGAGATGAATGATAAAAAAAATTCATATAGTTAAACCCATTATATTAGAACCAAGCTATGATTATGATGAGTTATAAATAAATTTTGTTAAAAAATATATCTTGGAAATAATTAAATACATCCAATTTTAGTTTGACCATTACATATATGTATTGTTAAATGATACAACACAATACAATCATAAAATTTCCACACGACTTGAAGTCATAATAAGAGTTTTAAAATAGATGGGGTTGTGCAAAGCAAATGATTTTTTTTTTCACCTTGCAAGTTGGAGTTCCTACCATATGTGCACATAATCAACTAGTTTGGTTTGGAATACAAATAGAGCTCTCTAGCTTGTGGATTTCAAAGTGACTTGCCTTGCAAATTTGAGTTTAATAATCCAAAAATAAAGGAAGTGTGTGACTGTGTGAAGATTCTGCATTTGAATTTCAAGAAACGTCTAGTTTACAGGCTTGGATGGAAATTTAATTTGCCAATACCAACAAACCATTAAAAGACCAAACTTGAGTGGGCTCTAGACCATTGGTCCACTACTTCTGGATATGTAGCTTTGTCTATGCATGTCAAACCCATTGTTTTTAGTATTGCCATAAATAAAAAAATATCACTTGTACTCATTTAAACATTATGTTTTCCAAGCCCTCATTTATTTTGGTTTTGAAAGTCTTTGTTGTCTGTTGTGGTTAGTCTCGCTACATCACATAGTGCTGGCTATGTGGGAGGGTGGCTGTTATTCTACAAATACAAATGTCATGGGCATTACCGTGTGGGAAATGCATGGTAGTGTAGCCATTACATGAAATGTGGTAGTGGTTATGGCCTAAACATGATGAACATTCATGGTAGGTGTTTTGGAACGTCGTGGTGGTGGACATTGTTGCAATAACCACCGATAGGTGATGGTGGCCATAATAGCTACGACTAACAATGGACAACATTATGGATAGCCGTAATACCTATAAAAAAAATGGAAAAGGTGGTTTTCAAGGGGGCTTCAAGCTAGACTTTGAGAAGGGTCTAAGGTAGGAGCTAGTAGCTCAAAATTGAATACTTGGAGGTCTCCCCAACAATAGCAGGAAAACACAAATAACATAGCCCACATGTAGGACGTGAGATGTATGGTTTTCCATGGGTTGGCAGCTTGTCTTGGTGATGCAGACATGGGTGCATGGTATTTCTCTCTACAGTAGTACACAAAAGGTGGCAGATAGCGATAGGCTTTGAGTGACTGCAGTTGCTACCCAGTGCGGACTATAGCAAGTAATCTCTCTTTCTCTCCTTCTCACTCCTTCTTTCTCTCTACAATGGTGGCATTCCAAGCAATGCATGTGGCTAGTGGAATAGTGAATGATCTCTCTCATTCCCTTTCAGTTGCCTGGCACATCGACAATCTTTCTCTCTCACATTATAGCAATTGTGGTAGCATCACAAGAGAGGTAGCACCTCCATGCGACAATCTTTGTTTCTCTCTCTCCTTCTTTAAGTGGTGATCATAGTATTCCTACTTGGCAATGGACACCATCGGCAATGATAGAAAAACAACATCAATGGAACCAGGGAAAATTTATTTCTTTTAGTTACTTATTGTATTCGAGATAATCATTTAATTTAAATTCAATATTTCCTTTTAGTTTACTATTTTCAAAAGGCCACGTAGCCCTCTCCAGCTAAGACTATTCCCAGGTTTTCATACCCATACAGGAGGCACCCTAGGCAATAGTCTTCAGAAATGAGTTTTCTTTCCTAATGTTGGTACGTCCAAATTTTATGCATAAACACATTTTCACACTAGAAGGAGGGCCTTTCTCTTATCTTTTGTTTATCAGATTTTCTTATCATTTTTCTAGAATTTGCTATTCCATTTTTGAAAATATCTATATTCTGTCCTTTTCCAGGCCCTATTCCATTTTTATTTAGCGAAAAATTCATTTTCCTTATTTCAAACTTATTTTATTTAAAATTTCTATTTTCAACCATTGTCTTGAAAAATCCTTTTAAAGAATTTTTGAGCTCTTTATTTCTTGTTCTCAAAAGTTTGTTTCTTGAAAAGTTTTGGGTCTCATCACCCATTTTTCTTTAATCCTTTTTTAAAAAACCCTCATTTCCCTATCCTATTTTCAAATTTTTTTTGGTGGTCCTTACATAAGTCTTGGCCTTGGTAAGGTGGTTTTATTATTCATAATTTATTTTTCTAATTTTTTTTATTTTACTGTTTTCCTTTTAAATTTTAACATTTATTTTTTAAAAAAAAATTATTTTTTTTAAATAGCATATTTTAGTGTTCTTTTTAAATATATATTATTACAATATTTCTTTCCTTTTCATGCAATTTTATAATTTTATTTAAAAATTTATTTTTAGTAATTTGTTCTTATGAGCAAACTCTCCTCTACCCCTAGTCGACCAACTACATGTCATTTTACATTAAGGAAACAAAGAGCTTCATGTTTTCCAAGCTTTATTCCTACAAGAACTCAGACTAGGATGGCAACCAATCAACCCCTAGCTCCCTTGCTAAGCAACCCCTTTAACTTTACCAACTACCACATTATCCCAAAGTCACTCTAGGACATAAATTTTGTCTATGATTCAACAAACCCTACTAGCGATGCTCACCAACACGTACAATGTTTCAAAACCTTACTAGGGATCCATAACATTATTCAAAATGATGTGGCATGTAGGGTATTTGTGATAACTTTTAGGAGTAAGGCCACCCAATGGTTTCTAATGCTTCCTGATGTATTCATTGACTCATGGAAGGAATTCAAAAATAAGTTTTTGATTCAATCTGACAAATTCACAAGCCCTACAATCACATCAAGTAACTTCACAAGCTTAAGAAAATTACCTGGGGAAAATGTTAAGGATTACAACCTTAGATTCCTATATCAGCTTTCCTATGTGCCAAATAAGATGTGTTTACAACTCGATGGTATCCTCAACTTTGACCTCTCTACCATCAACCCATTCATTGCCTATGCCATCAAATATGATCCAAACATAATAGAAATACAAGGATCAATGGCTAAAGCTATGGAGTTAGAACAAATAACCCTTATGAATTGCATCCAAACCTAATTCAGAATGATTAGCATTAGTAATCTCATGCAATCTAACTCTCTACCTCTACCAATTTTCTCAATGGCCAATACTATGTTCCAAACTCCTGTTCCCATTTCAAATAGCTCAACCTACAAACAACTATTTTGAAGGTCCCACATCTTCTTTATTCCTACCATCTAACACTGGTTTGAATGATAAAAAATCAAAGGCCTTAGTTCAAACCATCATAAACCCAAATGATATATCCAACCCTATTGGACCTACAACTCAAACTAAAAATCAAATAACTAAGATATTAACTTCACTTCAAAAAATTTTAAATGAAATGGTTGAGTTAAAGTGAAACAACAACAAGGGTCATATACAATCTAAGAAGCCTAGCACATTAATCAATGACAAGTATTGTCGCCTCCATAACATTAGGCAACATTTTGAGACTTGTCCTGAATTCTTAGCATTATATGGCAACCATACCCAAGGTCAACAAAATAGGAAACCGTCTATTATGGCTCTTAATGTACCCCATGAAACCAAGAATGAGGAATTTTCTTCATTTGAACAAGTCATGGTAAGAAACCTTAGCACACATAATGCTCACTACTATAGACTTAGTGACATTGTGAACAATACACAATAGCAAACCAGGAATGACCCTTACACTCTAAATAGGAGAGTTTCTAGTCAAAATAATGCAAAAAACTAAACTAGGCTAGCACAAGTGAATCCCCCACAATAAAAAAACTCCCCTTCTCTACTTAGAAGAACTCCAACTGAACAAGAAGCTAAAGGTGAACACAAGACTTATGATCTAGTTGAGGATTTGAAGAAAATCAAAGCTAGCATTTCAATGTATGACCTTTTATACTTTAATGAAATGAAAGAGATGATTCAGGATATAGTTCACATGTCTGTAACCAAAAAATAAAAAACCCTAATCCCTGAAAGGCAAGTTCACTTTGCAAAGTCCTAACATGCTATCAACACAGAAAGCAAACAATTCCATGTCAAGCAAGAAAGATCAAACTTCTTTTCTAACAACTCTATTATTTTAGGGAATAATGTTCACAATTGTTTTAGGGATTCTAGTGCAACTATTAGTGGCATGTCACTTGAGGTATGTAAGGATTTAAGAGCACAAATGATACCACAAATGAAAAATGTGATTCAACTCGATGGGTCTAACATACCTATAGTAGGATCATTCAAAGCAGTGAAGGTGCAACTTAAACAATATCCTACATTTACATGTTACATGGATATCTTAGTAGTTGACATGTCACCCACTTATGATGTCTCTTATCTAGGAATTTTGGAGACAATTTTGGGGGCTTCTTTGGGTCAGATTTCTAAGAACTATTAAGCCTGATCAAAGGAAAATCTGAATACATGATTATACCTAGAGAACCCTTCTATAAGTAGGTAATTACAACCTTAGATCACCCAAATAATATTTTAAAAAATCCAAACACTAATTTTTATGTTGGAGTGATTGAGGTTCAGTGGTAAACATGTTATAAATAACCACATGAGTGATATTATTAAGAAAAATTCTTTTCTTCATACAAATTTCACCCAACCCTATCAAACTTCTAGTGAATATAAAGAAATCTATGAAGAAACCTTGCCTTATGATAATGAAAAGGGATCTCTTCTCGATGACCTGCTACCTTTAGGGGAAGATAAAGATGTAAGTAAAACCATACCTCTTAAAACATTTGATGGTGTGCTAAATGTTAATGCCACATCCATGGAACATGCTCCTAGAAAGGCTATATTTGATGACTCACAAAGACCTAGACTTGTCATTGAAACTTAAATCAAAGAAAAACTTGATAGAAAATGAACAAGCAAGTTGAGATTAGGTCTTCATTTTCGTAATCTTAAGTATTGAAAAATTCTTAAACAATGTCGTGATAGGAAGTACGTTGGTGAACTCTTTAAGATAGGAGACCTGGTCCTAGAAAAATATAGAACATTTGACCAAGCAAATATTCAAGCTAAGTTCTCTCCTATGTTGTTAGGACCATTTCGAGTTAAAGATGTCATTGGCCCCAATGTGTATAAGGTTGTTAATGTGCAAGGACATAGGTTACCTAGCAATTTTAATGCATTTCATTTAAATCATTTCTACTTAGGTGCCCCACATGGACACCTAGTAGATTCTTAGTTGCATGTTTTCTTCCCCTTCACTATGAATTTCATTTGTATATAGTTGCATTTGCATATTTTGATTGCACTTCCATCATTTCTTTCTTGGCATATTGTTTTGATTTTTTCTTTGCATATGATTTTAATAATAATTATGGTCTTTTGAGTTACTAGGCATTGGGTCATCACAGCACCATTGGAAAATAATGTTAGTATAAAGATTTATATAATATTTATTATTACTATTACATAAAATTTATTTTACACTATATATTTTAATAATGTTATGATTCTTTCTAGTCTTTTTCAAGGTTTAGTTTTATTAGTTATATTGGATTATGGAGCATGAGATTTGTGCTAACATATCATGTAATCATCATGATCATATGAGTGTAGGATAGGTGATGTTGGAAAATGGTTAGCCATAATCACTAGGTGACCTTGGGAAACCCCATTTTCCCTCTCATAAGCCCCAACCCTCAAGTGTGATGATCAATGGATACCTTGTGAACAATGGGGTGAAGTGTGTTCATCTCCACTTGAGAACCCTTAGCCACCTAGGAGACCTACTATGATGCTATCAAATTGTAATTAAAGGCACATATATGAGGGTTGAATTTCACCATGGGAAAAGTTCCGAAAGGACCATGTTCTTTGCCAATGTAGCTAATCGGCAAGACTTATGTTGGAATTCCTACCTTAAGAATGAAGTACATCATGAGCAAAGTTTCCCAAAAAAGAAAAGAAAAGAATGAGGACCATGTTCATTGGTAATGTAATAATTTCTTAACTGTGATTTCTTGATCTAACTTTACCACAAATAATTATTTATTTTCCTTAACTTACAAAGTTCAGCGCTGTGCTAACTGATAGCTCTCTCTGCCAAAATTAGTGGTGTATAATTAGGGCCTGACATAATGTCAAAGTGTAGCAAAAAAAGCTAGCACATGCGTAAGAAACAATGTAATCGATATTAAAATGGTTTGAAAATCAATTCAATTGATGCGAAGATGTGCGGCAACATATGCCAAACTTTAGAGTTGCTTAGCACATATTCTTGGGTGTCATGTGATGCAGTGCACTCGATATTAAGACACGTTATATTTTAAAAATGAAAAAGTACTCATGAAACTTTGTGAGGTCAAAAATTATTTTTTTTTTTTGAAATTTAAAGAAAATGCAAACATATTGTTTATGCATGAATATGTAAGTCATCTGATTCATTACAAAGATGTTGATTTTAGAGCTCATAGTTCTTTCAAGTAATAATATCGCCTTGTTTACACAAGCATATGTAAAATTGTTACTATTAGTCATATTCACATTCCTAGAATATCGATATACTACACATATACCATGATAATGTGTCATTGGGCTTAGAACTCTATTGAGATACTCCTATGTCTCCAAAGTCTTGTTGATGGTGAAGAAGTTACGATATGAGCTAAGCATGGACCATCAATGTTATATAGTAGATAGATTGATGTGGTTTGGGACAACTTGATGCATTACGCACATCTATTGGACCAAGTGGTAGTTACAGCCTCTTAATATGGTGTCTAAAGTAGGAATGCCCACACTTCTCTTCATGTTCAGGATTGCCGATATGTATTGGTTAGAGCTACATACATGAAATCCCTATGAGTTATCACAAACTCTTGCAAAGCCTATACAGTAGAGGGTTAAAAATATAATAGAGGGTCAAAAATATAATTGAGTACCTGTACGATAGCTCACTTTATGCATATGATGTTCTAGGCATTCTTTGAGTCTATGTTACAACAAGAATTTTATGTGGAGGATTATTGGGTAAGAAATGCATGGTAGCATCGTAGTGCATTAAAGATGCATAGATTCCTTTAGTTATTCAACATCTCTAAAATGATCCATGCAGGAAAATCAAAGTTCAATGATGTTGGAAAGCCTATATGGATATAGGGATATGTTTGTTGTTACCTATTAATATGTAGATTTGTAGCATTTAGTAATGCTTTTGTTGTAGCAGGGAATGCAACCCTACACCAAATCAGCTTGGACAACTCATTTTAGGTGGTTGTTGGTTTCTAGTATCACCAAGGCACAAATACTTCCAAATAGCTTGGTATAAATAAACTAAATATAGCTAATTATATTCACTAATAAAAAAAATCTATTTTGAGATACTATTATATTGTATGAATCTAATAGTTACCTCTTTTAGGTATCCCTAAATGCAATTATAAAAATCAAATAACTTTCTCAAAAGCTTATCTTCTAATCCTACATAGTTAATATAGTGAATGAGAAGTTTTATAAAAGATACCAATCCTTAATTTTGAGCTATTTGCTAACTAACTTCCTAAAAGGTTGATGAGCAACAAGGTACCCCTACACCCAACCATATGAATAACAAAGCGTTCATGCACGATCCAGTCGAATTTTGCAAACTTCATAGTTTTCGATGCACTAGTCTTCTAGGAAGTGAATCTTGCCTTAAGGTCAATTGTTGTCTTCCCAATTACACTTGTGACGTACAATTGTATGGTTAAGTGTAACTGAGACATCTAATTTTTATCATTTTGTATTTTATGGTTTGGTATTTAAACAAAGATAAAGTAATTAGATTAACTAATTTAATTTAACTAATTAACGAATGTCTAACTAGTCCTAACATAAGCATCTGCTCCCACTCTTCATACACATCCTGAACCCATGTATCCATTGTGGGGTGACTAAGCAGTATGCTATTGGGCGTACCAAACAATAACACTGTTGGGATTACCAAGTGAATACATGGTATGCTTGAAGTGGTCATACTTATGTGTTTAATCTATCTTGCTTAATTACTTCATTAACTTAATTACTGAAAAACATTTAATAAATAATTGAAAACATTAAATTAAATAATTGAAAATACTAAATGCATAAATGAAATATTTAATCTATCCAGAATGCTGCAAGGTTTGATCAGAAAGCTGGTCTTCATTACTACACACACTGTTGTGCTCAGATACAACAATGCTTGAATAAAGATCAATACACTTAATGACTCCTATTGCAGGCACTACAGAGAAAAATTCTAACCTCTAAATGAACAAACTACAAGAGCTTCACTGTGATTAAGATCTCGATTACCATAAATGTGGCTGGTGGACATGCATTTATAGCCAAAAGTAAACACTGCGTTGACAAGGCCTTGTCGACGAGGCCCAGTTGACGAGGCCTTGTTGACACAGCTAATAGAACTATGACTCATCATACCCCATGACTGAATAAAAAATCATTCTCAAGTTCTTTTACAAAATTGGGAAGGTATGGGATTATTGACAGATCTTTTACAAACAAAACAGACTAACTTGACAAAAAATGGAGTGCCCGGGTGTATGAATCAACACATTACAAAAATGACAGTGTTCATGACAAAAAATTGAACACCATGACATGACTCTTCAAAATTGGATAGTACATTCCTTGATGACATGAATTTTGGTGGAAAATATTAGACTATCCCAGGTGGTGGTGGCTTTTGAGGGACCTTCTTCAGCTTCACACATGTGCAACAATCGAGGTGGTTGCAGCTATTTTGTTGCTGCAACAACTTTTGGTAGGAGCTGGAAAGCATCCAACAGTGCTTTCATTTTTTCCTTTTTTACTTCTAAGATCATGCATCATCCATGCAGCTTCACCAATGTGGACCGAAACAGGAACATCCCAAGAACACGGGATTTCTAGAAATAGCTCCTTTGTGTTGATGAATTAGGCAGAAAATTA
This sequence comes from Gnetum montanum, assembly GCA_015680685.1. Classification (NCBI taxonomy): domain Eukaryota; kingdom Viridiplantae; phylum Streptophyta; class Gnetopsida; order Gnetales; family Gnetaceae; genus Gnetum; species Gnetum montanum. Next base: position 14,261 of record MNCI01029145.1, on the reverse strand, counting down.
TTTGCATTTAATGTCAAATGCTCTAACTATGTCCTTCAGATCCTGGTAATCATTCATCCTTTTAGCTAGGTTCTTAGTATTTGATTGTTGATATCTGAAGCGTGCTTTAAGAACTTTGAGTTCAACATTTGTGATCTCAGCTTCTACTTGGTGTCTTTATCGTGTTTGAACTTTGTGTCATATAATAAATATGAGCTAGCCACTTGTTTCTTTAACTCTGATCATGACTATTCGGCAATCAACATAGCTAGGTTTGTGTGTCAAAAATTGGCCAAATCCAAGTATTCTGTCATTTCTTCTATTTGCAACTTCTGTAGGAAAATCTTTGCTTTACTGTAGGCATCAATCCCATCAATGATGGGTTGCCAAACTTCTCTTTCTTTTTGGAGTTGCTAGAGGGCTTCATATATTTTTACCTTCATCATTTGGATGTTCTTCTCATTGACTTCCTTCTATAGGCCAACCTAGGCTCTGTAGTGATTCTTCACTTTTTCAAACTTAAGAGCCTCATTTTTCTAAGCAAAAATCTTGATGGCAGAATTTTGGTGTAAGGCACAAACGTCCTCCATTAACAAATTTTGATTTTTTGTAGCCAATCTCCTTAACTTGGTGTTCACCTTGGTAAGCTACTCTTGCTATCGATGAATAAATTATTACATTTGTTCCTTTTGGGCATCAACATTGCATAGGTGATGCTTCTGTGTGATCAAAGCCTCATTCTCCTAGCGCATATGAGCCAAGTCCTTCTGAATTGAATATGTTTTCACTTCTACTATGGATTGGTTGAAGATGGCTTTTCCTAAATTTTTCTTGAAGTTGTTGGAAAGCTTCATCCCTAGTTATTATTAGGTTGAGGATTGTAGGATCAGCAAGGAAAGCGCATAAGTTGGCATCCTCCATGGCCAAGCATTGATTTTGTGCTTGAGCTATTTCAAGTTGCCCCTCTAGAATGATGCACTTGCCCCTTGCATTTAGTAGCTTTGACTGGGTTGCGATGATGTCTTCTAGAAAATCAATGATATCCAGAATTGGTTGTCTAGTCCTCACCAGTCGATCCAGTAATTCTTAATGCTAGGTTGCATTCAACTTTTCACTGACTATGCTTGTGGATGTTTGCACATCTCAAAGTGAAAATATGTTTGGTACAGATGTTGTAGGTGCATTTAGTGCTTTGGTGACATGGTCAACAACTACCTTAGCCATTGTCTCCTACCCTTGGTGCTGCATCACTAAGAAAATTTCACCTTCACCTTCCTCCAATTGCATTGAGAAGCTGGCAACATTCCCAACGATTTTTGGGAATAAATGGTGTTGTGATAAGAACACCATGACCTCTTAAGCATTGGGATTTGACCTTGTGGAAAATTACATTCTTTGGGTAGATAAAATTGGTCTACCCCTCTCCATTTGGCTAATTGTTTGAGCCACCTCATTAATTTGACTCATTTCTGGTCTATACACAAATGGATCCATGTTACTTGTACCTGCACATTACTCTTGCTCACTCAAGAACTACTCTCGAATTTTGTGCAAGTGCTTAATGGCTGCATGGGCTTCCGACATTTTTTCTTGAGTGGGAAATGGTGTTGGTTGCTCCTCTTCTTGCATTTTTATTGGTATCTTTTCTTTCATAATTTTAGACCATGAAACCAAAGAAGAATGCCTGATTGTATCATTGGAATAACAGACAATTCTGGCCCTTTTGTAGAGTTTTTGAATAAGGCATGGAAAGGGTAGGATTTTCCTTCCATGTTCATTTTCTTTGAAATGCTTTTTAATATCCAAGTAGATGAGTTGTGGAAGGTTCATAGGAAATTTTCTACTTAAAGCGATGCATGCTTGGGCAGAGAAGGTAGTCACCTTACTAGGCCTCACTGTTGGATTGAGGTAATAGGCTAAAATTTTGAAATAATGCACTTTGCTAGTGTGAGCGTTCCATACTCCTTACAATAAACCACGTAGCAAAGCTGAGTCCACTTCTTTTTTGCCTTAGGATTACCTTTCATTGATAGCTCTACCAACTATGTCCCAATGTCAGGCAACCCAAGTGCTTGTGCGATAGCTTCGGCCAAGTAGGACACTTGAATGTCCTTGATCTTGACTATGGACCCTAGCCTACGATTATTCCAAAAGAGATATATCTCTCCCATGTACCATTTTCCATTGAATTTGATGATTGTCCACATGGGCAAGGTTTACAGTTGTGTTTTGACTTCTACTAGAGCTTTATCTAGGAATGGTCTAAGGTTTATTTCTTGAAGAACTAATTGTTAAATCTCTTAGGACCTGATGATGTCAAGGCAGGCTTGAGTCAAAGTGAATTCAAGCCTTGGCATGGGTCTTGGCACTTCTTGTTGCAATGATTGCTCAGTGGACACTTCTTCTTCTAGAATCTATCAAACATATTTCACTTCAAGCTCCACATAAAGAGGCCCCATTGCATGGGTTTCCTCTAGTGGTTTTTGGGCCTATTCTTGTTGGCCCCTTCCAACTTTAGGTTGCTTCTTCCTTAGTTGAGAGGGCTATCCTTCCTATAAGCATTTTGGTTTTGGTGCCATCTATAATCACAATAAGACCATGGGTTAGCAACCATTATGTAACATGAAACAATTGGGATACCTTTATCTCTTAAGGCTACTTACACTTGGCTAAGTTGTGATTATGGCTAATTTAATTACTCCAGTTATCATTTTATTCATGTGTTATTGTTAATAAATAATCTTGGAGGTTGTTGGAAGGGTTAAATTTTGAAAAACATTGATGTTTGTATATTGTTAAGTTTACTAACCATTTGGGGAAGTTAAAAAAATTTTAAAAAATTTTATTGGAAACCTTAAGGTTTGTGGTCCCTAAGATAAAGAGCTTACCTTTGGTAAGTGCAGGGTCAAGGAATGGAATGATTTAGAAAAATAGTTGGAAAGTTAAGGGCTTTAAAAGGTTTTGGGCTCTGAAAAATTACAAAAACTCATTGTGTGTTATGAGCCAAATGACAAAAAATTTCTAAGTGTATGGTAGTATATATAGGATTTTTGCACTACGTCAATGAGGCCTCATTGACATGCTCAACTATGTCGATGAGGCCTCGTCGATGCAGTTGTTGAAAAATGTAGAAAACTATTGACTTTAGTCAAACTTGCAAAATACAAAGAGGTTTTTAATGAAATTGGTATCAAATGAAAGATTAAAAGGGTAAGAATAGCATGAAAATATGAGAAGAGGATGTTGGAGCTCATAAATTTGGAAAAATGAAGAAAAATGATTCAAGGGATGAATGAAATAAAAGGTTAAGGAGCACTAATAGAAATACACAATGGAATATGTGAAAGATAGGATTGTAGCAATGTCTAAGGTAAAGAAGAACTTTAACCAATCAAGCTAAAAGAAATGCATGTGGGTCATCCCCATAGCAAGCTTATGCCCTTGTTGCCCTTGCATAACCTCAACTAAGAAGTCTGTGGACCCCATAGTCAATTAATGATCATGAAAATTTAAGGACCAACCAAAAAGAATCTACCCAAGAATTCCAACACATCAGACCAAGACATAGAGCATAACATTGAACCCAATAGTAAGGTGAGTTATGGCAGCATTGATGGATGATAGAAAAGTTGGAATGGAATTTCAAATTAAGGTCATAAGAAGTCCCTTACGGAATTTGTGTTTAAAATGACATGAGAAGATACATCCTTAGTCCAGACCAAAACCAGCTACTTTTAGTGACTTCGCATCACTACTCTAAGACCAATCCACTTACACAAGACATGAGAGTGCTTCCATAAAGCAACCACTATTCCATAAGGAGAAGAAAAGAGAGAAGTAGGAAGTGAGAGAGGGCCTTAGTTAAAGGGGAATTTCAGGCATAGGTTCATGTATTTTAAGTTCCATAGCTTGTGCTTTAGACCATTTATTTGTTCAAGGGGTGTGCTTTGAGCTCCCACCATTTTTTTTTGAAATGGAAACCACACCATGCAAGGGCTTATTCATTTATTGTGTCTAAGGGATGTTCTTTGAATTCCCATCATTTTTTTTTTTTTGGATTTTTGGATGGGAACCACACCATCTAAGGACTTTATTTAACTTCCTATCAGTGTTTGGAATGGAATGGTAAGGAGTCATTAAAAGCACTAAAGCACTCAAGAAAGTAGAAGGGTATGAAGAGTATTGAGTCCCCTTGAAGTCACATCCTTTACAAACCTTTGAATCCTTCCTAATTTTAGAACTACCAAGGTCACCAATTGATTAAAGGTTTCTTTAATAGAAGGGACCTCAAATTCCCAGAACAAGAAAAACCATAGAGTTTATTGTATGGTGGATGACGTGGACTCACTGCCTATTCCATGAAAAATAAACCATGTCAAAGTCATTAAACATCAGAATTCAAAAATAAAAATCAAACATTAAGCATAAATCATCATTAGTAAATAGTAACAGTGACACTATGTCTTATGGTAATAAAGTAATTTTATTAGAAAAAATGAGGAAATATCACACTTGAATAAAATAAAACAAAGTAAAATATATAATAAATGTAAAATAATCAAGAAAGGTTCAAAGGTACTAACAATGATGTAAAATTTAGAAAATTTTGAAAATAAAAAATTTGTAAAATAAATAACTCATAAATTAAAAACATGGAAAAAAAGGTAGAAAAATTAAGAAGCCATATGGATTGTTAGCATGGATGGCCATCCCCCCCATGACTAGGTTGGAAGGAGGAGATTGAAAAAATGGAATGTGGTTGTCCATTCATCAAGGTGGTAGTTGCACTAGCCTATCTTGGTTCAAGGAAAGGTTTTACTTGTTGGATGTTAACCAGGTACTTTTTTTTGGGCTTTTAGATTTGTAAATTAACATGGCCCTAGAGGAAACAGTTTGATCAATTATATAAGATCCCTCCCACAATGTTTGAAATTTTTTCTTCTAAGGTGCATATGTGGGGTTCCAATAGAGGACCTTATCTCCTGGTTGAAGTTTTACCTTTCATATTCTTAGGTCATGATGTTACTTACTGAATGCCTTATGCACCTCATTCAAAGATAGGGCCACTAATCACTTTTCATCTAGCACATTCAGGTTGATCAATCTTTCTTTCTATGCTTGACTTAGGTTAAGATTTAGATCACATGCTAATGAGAGTGTATGGAGCTTGGATTGAATAGAGAGAATTGGAAGTTTTCCATACACTAACTCATAGAGAGAGTAGTCACTAGGAAATTTCCACATTGAACAGTAAGCCCAAATGGCATCACTAAGTTTTGTACTTCAATCTTTCCTATATTTGCTAATGGTCTGCATTAGTACATTTGTGATCTCTCAGTTGGTTACCTTTGCTTGACCATTGGCTTAAGGGTGGTAGGGTGTTATTAATTTATATTCAACTCCCAAGTGTTGCATTAACTTTCTAAAAGTGGCACCTATGAAATGATTTCCATTATCAGAAATTAGTGAATGTGGCATCCCAAACCTATTTACAATACTTTGTTGCATAAATTTAGGAGTAGTGGATGATGTATAATCATTAACGATTGCTTCTTCTCCCTATTTTGTGTAGTAGTCGACTGCTATATGCCTTTCCATTAGACATGGATGTGATGGGATCCATGAAGTTAATGCCCCATATGTCAAAAGGTTCCAATGGTTGAATCCACTATTGAGGACCTTCCATACGAGTGTTCATCCCCCCATCTCATTGACAACATTTACAAGGTCAAACAAATTGGTGGGCATCCTTGAAAATTGTAGGCCAATATTATCTTATCATCATTATTTTTATGGCTGTGCATCTCCTTGCATAGTAGCCTTCACAAGACCCTTGGTGAGCATCTTAGAGAACATGTAGTTAATCTTCATCAAGGACACATCAATGAATCAAGCCATCTGCACAAACCTTGTAGAGGTCTTTGTTGCTTTCCATAAAGTATTTGGCCTGATGAAGAAATTGTTGGTTCTTTCTAAGGTCAAGATCTTGTGGCATATCCTAAGTGAGAAGATAGATGAGGATGTCATTGAACCATGTTTATTTCTATGAGTGTTTGTTCATTTATTCCTTTTGTAAAAAGGAGTTCATTTGGAAACTGATGAGAGAGTAGGCTCTCCTCCTCTTTATTATCCCATCTTAAGCAAGAGAGGTGGTTAGAGACCACATTCTCAGTTCCTTTTTGATCTACCATTATGATATTGAATTCTTGCAAGATCACAAGCCGCCATATGACACGAGGGCTCACCGTTGGCTTGTTCATGAGGAAGCGAATTGTACTATGGTTTGTGTGCACAAATACTTTGTAGCCAAGCACATAGTGCCTAAAAGTTTCCAAAGCATACATCATGGCCATTAGTTCTTTTTTTGTGGTGGTGTAATTTAATTGTTCTCTCAAAATGCTTTTTCTTACATAGTGGATGTGGTATGGGCATTTCTTATCATCCATTTTCATGAGCACTACTTCCAAGATGTAGTTAGATGCATTTGTCATGATGTCGAAGGGTCTAGACTAGTCTAGTGCTCGTAGGATTAGTGTTTCTAAAAGTTTCTTCTGTAACTATTGGAATGCATGTTCACATTCGTTGGTTCAAATGAAAGATGCATATTTCTTTGTAAGCTCTACCAACAGTTTTGTGATCTTAGATAAATTCTCTATGAATTTTCAATAGTAACCAGTGTGTCCAAGGAATGACTGAACATCTTTAATTATCTTTGGCTAGTGGGTTATTTCTTGAATGAGCCTTATCTTTTCTAAGTCCACCTCAATCCATTTTTGTGAAATTCAGTGCCCTAGCACAATGCCTTCTTAGACCATGAGATGGATCTTTTTCAAGTTGAGTTGTAAGTTTGTTTTAACACATCTTTTTAATACTTACTCAAGGCAGTCCAAGGATTTCTCAAATGTATCTCCATAGGTGGAAAAGTCATCCATGAAGACTTCCACATCACTACTGATTTACTATTGGAAGATACTAAGGACCAAGCATTGAAATGTTGTAGGGGCATTGCACAAACCAAATGGCATCTTACAATATGCAAAAGTTCCCTAGGGACTCATGAATGCTATCTTAGCTTGATCTTCTAGCACAATTTGGATTTGGTTATAATTACTATAACCATCCAAGAAGCTATAATAATAATGCTTGGATATGGTGTCCAACACTTGATCCAAAAATGGAAATGGAAAATGATCTTTAAATGTTGCCATATTCAATATCTTGAAGTCAATGTAGACTCATCATTTTCCATCCTTCTTTGGCACAATTACAAGTGGACTAACCCATTCACTATTTGTGATGGGATATATGAACCCCACCTTAAGGAGTTGTTCAATTTCCTCTTTGACAATCTACTTTAATTTGGGATTCAATTGCCTCTAAGGCTACCTTCTAGGCTTTATGGCTGGGTTAGTGTAAATGCGATGCTGGCATATCTTTAGATGGATTCTTGTTAGCTCAGGATATGACCAAGCAAAGGATGTTGGCCATTTTTAACAACTTTTAATAGCTTGTTTTTTTTAGGAGCAAGTTTGACATTAATTATGACGAATTTTCCATTGTTTAAAAATGCATATTCCATACCAGCTAGTAAATTTTTTAGTTCTAGAGGCTCCTACTTGAAGTTATCAGGGCTTGCCAACTCTCCCTAACAGGTATCATCATCTTCATTAGAGAGTTGGAAATGAACTTATTCAAGTTTGTCTATGCCTTTAACATAAGCACATGTTAGGCTCTTAGTTGGTTTCATGCATAATGTGCTACTATCTGAGTCAGCTATCAGCCATTAGGTGCCTTCCTATTTTATGGTTGTTGTGTATAGATACCTTTGAATATTGATTTCTTGTGCACACTGATTACATGCTTTAATGTATGTACTTTTGATGGACCAAATCTTTTACATGCAATTGCACCAGTTATTACTATACATGATGCATGGAACACACTTCTTCTCTATCTTGCCCAATTCATTTTCTTTGGATATTTCTAGATAAAGATTCCTTATGCACATATGTGTGTTGACTATGCTTAATCAAGCTCTTCCCATAATGATGGGGAAGTCACTTTTTCAGTTTTTAACCTTGAGCACCAAAAAATTAGCAGGATAGGACCACCCAAAAACTATGGTCACAATGTTCTCTATTAGGCCCAAAGGGATAGTAATTGACTGATTTGCCAATTCTACATAGATGTTGCTCTTCTTGAGAGGTGGTAGGTTCTAGGCCTTGTACATGTCATGGGAGATGAGATTAACTTCAAAACTAGAGTTAAGAAGATTTTTTCATGGTTTATGTCCACTAATCTATAGGTAAATGAGTGGACTTCCTAGGTTAGATCTTTTCATGGGAATTTTGCTAGCCTTGATCCAATTAGAAACAACATGAGTTAGCATTATGGTATGAATCTGAGGGGGTAGTTGGTTTGAAGGACAATTGAAGGTATTTGATGTAGAGGATGAAGGTATTGGAGATGCAGGATGATTAGCTGGACTAGGTTGTTAGGGTTGGAGAGGACTGCTAGGTTGGAAGAAGGATCTTTTTCTACGTTGATTATCAAAACCACTCAGTTGGAAAGCTGGTTGTGAATGTACATCCATTGTAGCATTTCATTATTGCAGCTGTGAAGGAATCTCACCCTACATGGATGGAGCAAGAGATAACTAGGTTGAAAGTGGAGGTGTGTGTGTAGATAGATGTGGAGGATGATATGGATATGGGTTTTCCCCTTGAGCAGATGATGAATGTGTTTGGTGCTATTCTAGAGGGTAATAATGATGTTGAAATAAAGTATGACTTGCAAAACTTCTTGGGGAGATGGGTTACTTTACATAGTACCCGTATAAATCTGGTTGCCTATAAGGGTATTGCTACTTTGGCAATGGCATTCACCATGATTGTGGTTAGTACCACTATTAGTATTATTCATACAGTTGTGGAGGAGCAACACTTAGGTAGTAAGCTTGTTGTTATTAGTGGAACTGGCTTGGATTGCCTTGAGGATAAGGCAATCATCTAGGTGCTTGCCTACATGCTAGTCAAGGATTTAATGCATACATATAAGACTCTTGTAAGTGTGACACCATAGGGTAACATCCATTTGGATGTTCATATTGAAAAATGTAACAATCAGTTTCACCATTAGAGTTAGTTTCCACAACTTCTTCTATAGTTGCAGCTTTGCCCTTACCTCTTTTGGTAGGCACATTTAGCTTCTTTTCATCTTCTGCGGTTATGATCACTAATTTTCTCTTTGGATTCTTTGGTGNATGAATGGAAAAACTCAAAATCTTCCCTAAGACACTCATTAAGAAAGTTGAAAGCTGATACTAGTCCTTGGAACCAGAATCCACTCGTAAATGGAGTATCATGTTAGAGCTATTTAATGAAAAATACTAAGCATACTCTAGATTGTCTTATTTGAGAAGGAAAATCCAACGTTGGAAAAAAGGAACACATGAACCCTTAGATGCTACCATGGGTAGATGTTATTCACTCTTACATAGATGCCATAGCCATGATTATTCTTAGAAGAAATAACTTCACCACATCATAGATGGACTCAAAGCAGAAACTAGAAGAACTCTTGGGGTGTATGCTGAAGGAAGACTATCTAAATTAAGAGCTCATTAGATCTAGAGGTTGATTGAGTAAATAGTAAAAGAAGAAGGTGAGCTTTTAAAAAGAAAAAGTGTAGAAGAGTATAACNAATCTTATAGATGTGTCTATGGATTAGAGTTATATCCCCCCTCAAATCTTGGGATATTATTCATGTCTAAGCACCTGATCCTACTATCTTTTATCTACCTAGTTGGAATTCTAACTACCTCTACAATGTTAAGCATACTTTGAGTTACCAATAGAGGTTCATCATCATCACTGCATTGATGATGCCAATGATAATTTTGGCCTTTTCAATCTTGGTGTCGTTCATGGTCATTGTTTTCTCATTGATCACCTTCATCACGATTATTTCAATGAAGACTTCTATGAGAACCATCAAATGAAGAGGAATGTTTGGAATCAAATGAAGAGGATGGAGAGGAAGGTGGACCACCATCACCACTACTGTATTTTTCACCACTTTTTTTCTCATTACGATCACCATCCTTAGATCCCTTACTATTGTGATGTTTGCCTGAGTCCTTACCTTGATTGTCACGTTTTCCTAAACCTAGTTTATGAATAGTGGATCGTAGATTTAGGGTTGCACCCTCATTATCAATAACAAGGGGTGAAGAATCTTCATGCTAAGTACCTTCAAGGAGAGGATCGTCATTGTCATCTTGATTTAGTAGGAACAAGGGATTAGTGAAATGTTTCCCCTTTGTAGACTCATGGAGCTTCTCCTCACATTGACCTCGCTTGGATTGTATTCTAGTTGAATAGTAGTCCCAAGTGTCATAACCATTCACAGCCCAAATTTTTAAGGATTTGAAATAGCATCCTAGGCATAGATTGATCAAGGGGCAAGACAATGTTGCCCTCCATATCACACCATCGCAACTATTCATCCTATTGTAGGATGAAGGTGAAGTATAGTACATACTTATCTGGATGAGTATATACCAGTTTGCACTCCTATGGGACCAACGGTTTAACATCTTCATGTCTATGGGAAAAAGAAGACATTTTGCAAAATGAATAAATCTATTAGTGTGCTTAGTATTTTATATGTCGTTGTGAGTGATGTTGACCTTGAGTTCATCCAACAATATAAATAATATTCATTAATCCTACATAGTGCACATTTCAACAAACAAAGTCCCCAACAATTGTGCCAATGATGAGTGACAAGGTATCCCTACATCCAACCATATGAATCACAAAGTGTTCATGCATGATCTAGTTAAATTCTATGGACTTTATAGTTTCTAGTGCACTAGTCTTCTAGGAAGTGAATCTTACCTTAAAGTCAATCATTGTCTTTCCAATTACACTTGTGACATACGCTAGTATGGATAAGTGTAATTAAGGCATCAAATTTTTATCATTTTATATTTTATGGTTTGGTATTTAAAGAGAGATAAAGTAATTGGATTAACTAATTTAATTTAACTAATTAACTTATGTCTAACTAGTCTTAACATAAGCATCTGGTCTCACTCTTCGTACATGTCTTGAACCCACATATCCACTACTAAACAACCAAGCGCTACACTACTAGGCATACTAAGCAATAACGCTGCTAAGATTACCAAGCGATTACATGTTATAGTCAAAGTGGTTGTATTTATGTGTTTAATCTATCTTGCTTAATTACTTCATTAACTTATATATTGAAAAACATTTAATAAATAATTGAAACCATTAAATGCATAAATAAAATATATAATCTATCTAGAATGCTACAAGGTTTATCAAAAAGCTCATCTTTATTGCTACATACACTATCATGCTTAGGTATAACAATGCTCAAATAAAGATCTGTACACTCAATGACTCCTACTATAGGCACTTAAGAGAAAAATTCTAACTCTCAAATGAACAAACTGCAAAAGCTTTGCTAGTATTAAAATCTCAATTTCCATAAATATGGCTAGTTGGCATGTATTTATAGCCAAAAGAAAACACTATGTCAATGGGCCCTTGTCAATAAGGCCTTGTCGATGCAACTGATAGAACTGTGACTCATCAAACTTGAGTCACAAAAGTTTTGCTAAAAAGATCAAAAATATAGAATAGAGAAATTATTTGAAAAGCTCAAAATTATACAAGAATAGCATTGCTTCTATGTCAAAATGATTCAAAATCGACACTTAAGAAGCTATCCCATTCAACCAAAGTGATAGGAATAAATAAAACCTCAGCTTAAAGAGAAAATAACTTTCCCTAAAACCTCTTACATGCTAGAACATAGTTATGAAATATTTAAGCTACATTATTAATGAAAGCTATTTAATTTGAATGCTAATTGAGAAATAAAAGCTAAAAGAGGTCAACAAAACCTATTTAAAATGACATTATAAATTATCTTTACCAACTTTTTTCAAAATCTCCTTCCCCATTTAACTGTTACTTTGGGCTTTATATGTTAGCTACTAGTAGTTACAATAGATAGAAAAATTAAAACTCAATATGCCTCACATTTTCTTCCTATAACTATAGTTCATTGAACAACTATTTAGTTTCTTGACAAAATTTTTCTCATTATATGGATCTACAGCTATTCTACCAATAATTGCTATGATAACCTCTCATGACTGAGAAGAACTTTAATAGCTTGATTCATTCCATTTGGCTCAACACTATCAAGGTTTTTAAGAATATCTTTAGCCCTTGATCAACCTAAACTTGATTTTATTATCGAATTTATTATTCTAGTTAATGTAGCTCCCTCACTAGAATAAGCCCTGTTCCAATTCAAGCTTCTTCCTAGTAGTTTCATTCATAATTTCCATAACTACCATCATCATCCTATCTAAGAAACCATGTTTATACTATGGCAATAATTCTCTTTTTGTTCTCGCTAAGTCATATAGCTCTTAAGAAGTTCTCTCCATTTGTACAAAAAATCGTTATACACTCGTTCCCTGTTATAGTTTACCTTAGTGTTTATTTCATTGAAGTTTGGTAGAGCTAGGTAGGAATAATCCAAAGCCCTACATTTCTTAGTCTATTCTATTTCAGGGCTCACAAAAATCAATCTTTCTTCTAACTATGCCATAGCTT
>MNCI01029142.1:24472-49675 GCA_015680685.1 Gnetum montanum | reverse complement strand
AAAAGAATAGGATAAATAACTATCAAAAACTATGACTTCTCTAATATTAAAGAACATGAATATGAAAAACAAAAAAGCTCATGAGTTTGAGGATACATACAAAAGTTCTAACGAAAGAAAATTGAATGGTAAGGAGGTACACTATGATGGGGGACCTCATCTCAAACTTCATTAGTCATGCTTATATTAGAAAGCACGTAAGGTAAGTAATGGTGAGTCTTTAGTCCCTTTCTTGCTAGACTTAGTATAGACTAGTTTTTATTTGAAATTCATTTTGGATAAAACTTTTTTATATCAAATAAAATATATCTTGATCATCCAAGCTGATGTGCAATAGAAAAAGATTTCAAAGTAAGATCAAGATAGTCTGATTATATCTTATGATCTACCTTATCTATTGGATTATTAAGATGTATTAAAATTCCAAACTATTTTAAAAGGTTTCTTTCTATTTTCTTAGTTTGGAAACTTTATGGTTATGGAGCCTATGTGCCTCATAGATGATTAATGGTTATGGAAAGTTAAGTACAAAAACATGAGAGAAACTACCAAAGAATTTTGACACATCAAAAAAAGACATCAAAAAAGAACATGAACCCAGTAGGGAGGTGAGACATGGAAAGCATATATGAATGAAAGAGTGTGTGGAATGGAGTTCCTGATTAAGGTCACATGAAGTCTCTTGTAAATTTTGTGGTTAAATGACCTAATAAAATCCATCTTTAGTCTAGACCAAAAACAACCACATTCAATGACTTCACATCATCATTCTAAGACCAGTCCATCCCCTTGAGACACAAGAGTGCTCCCACAGAAGAGCCATTATTCCTTATTAGAGAAGAAAAGAGAAGTATGAAGTGAGGAAGGGCCTTAGTTAGAGAGGACCTTCAGGCATGTGTAACATATCTTTCTAGTTCCAAAACCAATGCTTGTATCCTTTTTATTTTATCTAAAGGATGTGCTTTGAATTCTCATCATTTTTATTTTTTGGATGATGGGAACCAGACCATGCAAAGACTTATTTAACTTCTTGTTATTGGTTGATACAAAATGATAAGAAATCCATGAAAACACACATGCACCAAAGTAAGCAAAAAGGTACAAAAATATTAAATTCCCTTAAAGTCACACCTTGTTCAAATCCTTAAATCCTTTCCAAATCTAGAAACTACCAAAGTCACAAGTTCATTAAAGTTTTATTAATGAAAAAAAAGACCTCGCACTTCTAGAACAAGGAAAACCACAAATTTTGTAGATGGGTGGATGTAATGGACTCACTGCCTATTTCATGAAAAAGAAACTATGTCCAAATTTATCAATAACAAAATTCAAAGCTAGAATCCAGACACCAATAATCAAATAACTAGCTAGCACATGCCCACATCAATCAAATCACATTGTACTTAGTTGGCAATAAGGCACATTATTATTAAAACAAACTAAGAAAATCATATCCAAATAAAGGAAAATATATAAGAAATTGTAAAATTTTTAAGAAAAATAAAACTACTAATGATGTTGTAAAACAAAAATTTTTAAAAATTAATAATGTAGAAAATAAAAAGGTGTAAAACAAAGAATGTGTAAAACAAAAAGTTGTAAAAGTAACAAGGTGTAAAACAAAAAGAGGAAAACCTAAGCCACTTATATAGTTAGCATGGATGGTCATCTCCCCCATGACTAAGTTGAAATAAGGAGATCTAAAAGATTGAGTTTGGTTGTCCATCTAATGAGGTGTTTGTTGCATTAGTTAGCTTAGGCTCATGGAAAGGTTTGACTACTTGTATGTTGATCAAATCCTTCTTGTTTGGGCTCTCATGTTTGTAGATCATCATGGCCCTAGAAGGGAAAGTTTCATAAATGATATAATATCCTTCCCATAATGTTTGAAACTTAGTTTATTGTGGTACGTGTGTGGGGTTCCAGTAGAGAACTTTATCTCCTAGTTGAAATTTGACTTTCCTAATTCTGAGGTCATAGTGCTTTTTGTTGAATGCCTTGTGCAACTCGTTAGATGACAGGGCCACCAATTGATTTTCATCTAGCAAGTTGAGATTCACTAATCTTTCTTTTTGTGCTAGTCTTAAGTCAAGGTCAAGGTCACAAGCTGTTAAAAGTATATGTTGCTCAGATTGAATAGGAAGTATTAGTAATTTTTTGTAGACCAACTCATAGGGAGAATAGCCTATAGGAAGTTTCCATGTTGATCAGTATGCCTAGAGGGCATTGTTAAGTTTTGTGCTCCAATCTTTCCTATATTTACTCACAGTTCTTGTTAGAATCTTTGTGATTTCCCTATTTGTAACCTCAGCTTAACTATTGCCTTGGGGGTGGTAGGGTGTTGTGAGTTTATGTTCAACCCCCAAGCATTGCATAAGCCTCAGAAATGTAGTACCTATAAAGTGAGTTCCATTATGAGAAATTAACACATATGGCACACCAAACCTATTTACAAAATTTTGTTGTATAAATCGAGCAGCAGTAGATGTACAGTCAGTGATGACTGTTGCTTCTACTCCTTTCGTATAATACTCAACAATGACTATGATGTATGCCTCTCCATTTGACATTGGCATGATGGAACCCAAAAAATCAATGCTGATGTCGAAGGATTCTAGTAATTGGATCCACTATTAAGGTTCCTCCATTCAAGTATTCATTTCATCATGTCATTGGTAGTGTTCACAAGAGTGAACATATTGGTGAGCATCCCTAAATATTGTTGGCTAATAATACCCTACCATCAGGATTTTAATGGTCATGTGTCTCCCAACATAATGGTTCCCACAAGGACTCTCATAAGCATCTTGGAGAATGCATAGTTGATTAGCATCAGGGACACACCATTGAACTAGGTCATTGGTCCACATCTTGTAGAAATGTCCATTGATCTTCATGAAGCATTTTACCTAGTGAAGACACTATTTTTTCTTCCAGTGGTCTAGCCCTTGTGGCATCTCTTAACTGAGAAGATAGGTGAGAATGCCATCATACCATTTAGGCTCAGTGGACAATTATTTAATTATAGCCTCAATAAAGAGGATTTCATTAGGAAATAGATTATATAGTGGGCTCTCCTCTTTGCCATCCCATCGAAACTGAGACAAGTGGTCAATGATCACATTCTTAGTTCTCTTTTGATCTACCATCTTAAGATTGAATTCCTATAAGATCACCAGCCACCATATGACATGGGGGCTCACTGTTATCTTGTTCATCATGAAGTATGTGATCTATGTGCACAAACACTTTGTATTCAAGAACATAATGCCTAAACTTCTCTAGAGAAAACACCACTACCATCAATTCTTTTTTGTGATGGTGTTGTTCAGTTGTGCATCCATAATGCTTTGGCTTGCACAGTGGATGTAATACGGATGTTTTTTTATCATCCAACTACATAAGCATAGTTCCCAAGGCATAATTTGATGCATCCATCATAACATGAAATGGTTTGAACTAGTTGAGGGCTTGTAGAATTGGAGTTTCTACAAGTTTCTCCTTCATTTATTGGAATGCTTTTTCACATTCATTGATCTAGACAAATGGAACATCTTTCTTTGTCACCTAAACTAATGGTTTTGCAACCTTAGAAAAATTCTCTATGAATCACCAGTAGTAGCCAATGTGTCCAAGGAATGACCAAACATCTTTGATGGTTTCTAGTTGATAGGTTATTTTTATTTTTTCAAGGTCTACCTCAATTCCTACTTGTGAAATTTTGTGCCCTAATACAATGCCCTCCTAGACCATTAGATGACCCTTCTACCAATTGACCTGCAATTTTGTTTCAACACATCTTTTCAATACTTGCTCTAGGTGGTCCAAGGCTTGCTCAAATGTAGCTTCATAGGTGGAAAAGTCATCCATAAATACTTCCACACCACTACCGATCTATTGTTGAAAAATGCAACAGGGGCATTATACAAACCAAATGGCATCTTGCAATATGCAAAACCCCCCCCCAAGGACTCATGAATGTTTTCTTTTCTTGGTCCTTTGGTGCGATCTAGATTTGGTTATAGTCACTATAACCATCCAAAAAACTATAGTAGCAATGCAAAAATATTGTATCTAACACTTAATCAATGAATGACAATGAAAAATGGTCCTTGAATGTTGCTATATTTAGTAGTTGAAAATCAATGCAGACCTGCCACTTTCCAC
Organism: Gnetum montanum; assembly: GCA_015680685.1. Taxonomy (NCBI): domain Eukaryota; kingdom Viridiplantae; phylum Streptophyta; class Gnetopsida; order Gnetales; family Gnetaceae; genus Gnetum; species Gnetum montanum. The sequence continues at coordinate 45,508 of MNCI01029142.1, read as the reverse complement.
CTTTCTTTGGCACAATCATGAGTGGGCTAACCCACTCACTATCTTCAATGGCATAAATGAACCTTGCATTGAGAAGTTGTTCAATTTTCTCTTTGATGATCTGCTTTAGTTTGGGGTTTAATTGCCTCTATGATTACCTCTTTGGCTTCATGGTTAGGTCAATATAGATACGATGTTCGCATATTTGAGGATCAATTCCTATGAGTTTAGGATATGACCAAGCAAAGGCTGCTAACCATTTTTCAACCACATTCAATAGCATTTGTTTCTATTTTGGAGCAAGATTGGCATTGATTATGATCAACTTTCAATTTTTAAAAAATACATATTCCATGCCTGTAGGTAGGATTCTTAATTCAAGGGGCTCTTACTTGAAATTTTTTGGAATTTCCAACTGTTCCCAATAGGTATAATCATTTGCATTATCAAAGAGTTGCTATTGAACTTACTCTAGTTTATCCATGCTAGCAACATATGGGCATGTTAGGCTCTTAGTCAATTCCATGCAAAGTGTGATGCTTTCAAGATCAGTGGTTAGCCACTAGGTGCCCTCTTATTTTATGGCTACTACATACATACTCCTTTGAATATATATTTCTAGTGCAAACTACTTACATGCAGAGATGGATGCTTGTTTCATTAACTAGAGTTTCTGCACACAATTGCATCTAGTATCATTGTACGCAATGCATGTCAATCACTTCTTATCGATCTTCCTGAATGCATTTTCTTTAGATATTTCCAGGAAAAGATCTCTGGTGCCCATTATTGCATCAATAGTGCTTAGCCATGCCTTTTCCATGATGATTGGAAAGTCCCCTTTGTAGTTCTCCATCTTGATCACTAGGAAATCAACATGTCTTCCATCAATCCCAATGGAATAGTGATGAACTGGTTTGCCAATTCTAATCTAATATTGATCTTCTTGAGAGGAGGTAGGTTTCATGCAGTATACATCTCATGAGAAATTATGTTGATAAAAAAACCTAAATCAAGAAGAGCTTTACATGGTTTGTTCCCAATGATCTACAAATAAATCAAAAGGCTTCTAGGATCAGCTAATTTTCTAGGAAGGTTGCCAACCTGAATCCAATTAGATATCACATGAGTTAGCATAATAGTATGAGTTCAAGGTGGAATTTGGTTTGAAGGGGACTCAAAGAAATTTGATATAGAGAAAGATGGATAAATAGGATTACCAACCACAATTGTATGTAAGGGCTTAGGCAAAATATTAGGTTGAAAGAAAGGCCTTTTCTTTAATCTAGTATCCAAAGCATTCAACTGATGAGATAGTTGTAGATTAACTACCCTAGTGGCATCACATTATTGTGGTTAAGTTGGGAGTTCACCCTAAATAGATGGAGTAGGTGGTAGTTGTACAAAGGGTGGAGGAACATGTGTTGGAATAGGAGAAGGATAAGGATAAAAAGTGGTATCCCTCCTTACATGTGTAGAATGAGTTTGATAATAATCAGGAGGGTAGATTGGAAAGTAGAAACATGAATGGAAGAGTCACATGGGGATAGGGGTTACTAAGCATAATACCCATATGGATCATGTTGTCTATAAAGGTATTGCTACCTTGGTAGTGCTAGCGGCCATCACTATGGTTGCTATCATAGTTGATACTGCTCTTGTTGTTGTGATGGAGTTTCACTTGGATAATGTTATTGTTGTTGGTATAACTACCTAGAATTGCCTTCAGGAGAAGGTAATCTTCTAGGTATTTGCCTTTGTGCTAGGCATGGATTCAAAGCATACATCCCAGACTCTTGTAAGTGTGACACTATGGGACAACATCCCTTAGGATGTTCATAATGACAGATGTCACACCCACCATCATCATTTGATTCTCTTTCCACAACTTCCTCTATTGCAACAATCTTGCCCTTACCTCTTTGATTAGCATGTTCAGCTTCCTTGTGCCTCTTGTGATCATGATCACTACCCTATTCTTTGGACTCTTCAACAATTTTTAGGATAGCTTAAAATTTTCTACCCAAGAAGTCCCATACCTGATCAACCTTGGCCAAAATTTCATATTGAAATTTTTGAAGCAGCAAGGTCTTTCAATTCACCACCTCATCAAGTGATGATTCTTCCTCACTATCACAAAATTGAACCTCCCTCTCATGAATGGAACGGTCGTGGTTGTACTCTTTTGCACTTTCTTTTTTTCTTAATTCTCCTTCCTCTTTTTCTACCTACTTGATCAATCTTTGGATCTAACAAGTGCTTAATTTTGATAGTTTCCCTTGGGAATAGATGCCAAGGGTTCTCCTCATTTTTGATTGAAGCCCATCTACAATTTGGTGAAGTTGGTCCAATTGAGAATAACCATGGCCAAGACATTTGCGTAATAAGGAAGAGTATTAGCCTATGGCACCATCCAAGGATTCATGTGTCCCTTGTTTCCATCCTTGGATCTACCTCCTTAACTTTGATGCTTGGGAGTACATCTGATATTTGTCATTGAATAGTTTAAGAATTGTACTTCATTTTTTGATAGATTCTAGTTCTAAGGACCAATACCAATTCTCTGCTTCTTTAATGAGTGTCCTAGGAAATAACTTAAGTTTTTGCCACTCATTTTCTATATTTTTCAAGGCACATACATCTTGAGAAGTTTGGAGATGGTTCTATAGATCTAAGTTATATCCCCCTTCAAATTGAGGGATACATGTCTAGCCTCTTGATCTGACTATCCTTAGTGTGCCTTGTAGGGATTCTCACTACCTCTGTAATGTTGAGCATACTCCAAGTAGGAAGCAAAGGATCATCCAGACCATGATTCTAGTGTCTATGATGCCCTCTGCTATCCATTTGTTCATGGTAGAAGGTCTCTCTTGAATGCCTATGCCCTTGGTCTTGACTTGCCTAATGGTCCCTTCAATCATTTCAATCTCGTTAGTCACCTCCATCATGATCGTGCCTCTTGCAATTGCAATGAAAGCTAGAAGATGATGATGATGACAATGAAGGTGAAGAGGAAGGAGAACTAGCACCATCACAATACCTGCTACCCCCTCTTTGATGATTGTGGCCATGATCATGATCTTGTTTCTTATCTGCATCCCTACCCTAACTCTCCTCCTTGGATCCTTCTTTGTTGTTGGATCCATTCTTGCCAAAACTAGGATTGCGGATCATGGATTGTAGGTTCTAGCTTTTATGTCCTTCAGCAAAGTTAAAGAGAGGAATTTCACTAAATGAAAAACCCCCAAAGAAGGGTTCTCCCCCATCTTTTTGGTATAGCAAATTGGGAATCATTGAACCACTTCCTCTTCATAGATTCATAGCATTGTTCTAGCTATCAATCCCTTAGACATTGTGCCTTAGTGGGATGATAATCCCTGGCATCACTATCCTATATAATGTACTCAGCATGAAGTCGTTGGAGATCCAAATGCATAAGAATTCATTGAAGCATCACAAGAACAAATCAATCTCATGTCAACACAATGTTTCCCTCCATGTCAAACCACCATAGCTATTCATCATGGTATACGATGAAGGTGAAATTGGGTACATACTCATTAGGATGAGTATATATCACTCTATACTATTGGGGCCCATGCTAATGTACTTCGTCACACTTGGGTGGAGAATCACTCCTATGAGAAGAAGACATATTATGTGGGAAAAATAAAAATTCAATGTGCTTCTTTAAAATTATTGTAATAATTGTGACATATGATATGAATTTTATGGTTTGTTCCAATGATTTTGAATAATTTTCACTAAGTCCTAGATAGTGCATGTAACAACAAAAGGTCCTCAACAATGGAACTGATGATGAGAGGTGAGGTACTCCTACACCCAACCATACAAATCACAAATCGCAAGCATTCATGCATGATCTAGTCAAACTTCATAAACCGTAAGTTCCTAAGTACACTAGTTCAAGGAAGTAAAATCTAATTAGGATGATCATTGTCTTCTCAATCCCACTCATGAGGTGCAGGTATATGGTTAAGTGCAACTTAGGTATATGGTTTTTGTCATTTTATATTTTATAAGTTCAATTGCCTAAAACAAGAATGAATGGTAGAGGAATTTAATATCTAATTAATCTACTACCTAGCTAGCCTAACATAAGTACCCATTCCCACTCTCCAAACACATCCTAAATGCATATAGCATTGTTGGATTACCAAACATTAAGTGTTTCTAGGTTACTAAGCATTACACATATGCTCGAACTAGTCATTCTTATGTTCATTAACAACTAAAAAATAATTACTTAATTAAAGTGCATTAAGGTAAAGTGCATGAATATTAAATTCATTAAAGGAAACATTAATCTATTCTCAGTGCTTCAAGTATTATTGAAAGGGCTCATCTTTATTTCCATCACACTATTATGCTCAGGTACATCAATGCTTGAACAAAGATCCATACACACTCAAACTCTTGTTGTGGGCACTCTGAAATATTATAACTCTAGAATAACTAAACAGCAAGAGCTTTGCTATGTTATGACAAAAACTAATTTAAAATCATGTGCCCAAGCACTATATTTATAGGCTGGCAAATACCCTACAATATCATATATTCAACATCACATCTTGGGGCCCAATATTGGGTATTTGATATTGAGGCTTCAATATCGCGTATCTGATATCGAAGCATATCAAAACACAATTCATCAAGTATCAATTATTATAAAACATAAATGCAATAAAATCATACATAACATCTCATACTAGCATAGAGGTCTAACCAAAACTATGTGAAGTTAAGCATATGCTCATCATCATACTTGAACCCAAGTACAAGCACATAGATCATACTAAAGTACACACACTAATCACACCCAAATATACACATTCATCAATTAAGAACATTGACATAAATAATGAGAAGGAAAAAGCATAATGAAATCAAAATCAATAATAACTTATGGGTACTAAAATTTTTGGGGTATTATAAGTTTCAACACCCCTCCCTCATCCTCCAATTTTACTCTCATAAATAAATAAAATAGAGTATAACATAAGAAAAAAACAACCATACATCAATGAACATGTTGTATCAAGAACATAAGAAGTCATCCATGGGTAATTTTGAAAAAAGAAGTGAAAGAGCGTAATAAAAATGGAATAAGTAATATAACATTATGGCATAGATGAAAATTGAAGAAGAAAATAAGATAAAGGTAAGAATGAAACCCAAAATAGAAGAAAGAATTCTTATAAAGATGAGTGAGAAAAAAGGAATTTAACATGACCAATAAATAAGGATGAATGTATGAAACCAAGATTAATTTGTGAAGGTAACAAATGAATGAGAAATTCATTATTAAGAAAGATGAAATAAATTAGATATATAACTATAAAATATTAATAAATGTAAAAGAAGGAAATTAAAAGGCCAAGCAACTTATTATAATGTTAATTCGTGAATATGGAAAAGAGCACTACAGTGTTAGCTCTAGTTATAAGTAGTCCAAGTGATTAGCTTATTGTCTTGTTAGGCAAGAGGTTGTCAATTTGAATCATATTTGAGGTATTGTTATATTTCTAACTTTTCTAATGTATAATGTTGGCTATATATCTTGGGGTGTACCTATAGTTAAATTAGTTCAAGTTACAATACATCTCTTTCCCATCTCCCTCCAAAAAGTCAATGGGATGTAAAGTCACCTTAACTAGAGAAGGTAAAGGGATTAATGTAAAATATTGAGGGAAGTGAAAAATATGTCATCCAACCTAGTGAAGTTAAGATGAAAAGTAAAGTTGGAATGAATAATTTTTTATAACTATAAATGAAACAATATAAAACTATATAAAAATGCAACATTAAGTGGCCAAGAATCAAATTTAGATTACTTCATTAAAGGAAAAAATTAGATTATTTTAGGGGTGACACATAATAAAAGTGATTATCATCAAACAGTTTAATGTTCATCTTGCTAAGGCAAGGTCTTGAAAGGATTAGTGAATGAGTGAAAGTCTAATCTTTTTGAAGTGATTTTACCAAAGCTCAAATCCAGTTCTTATAACTTGAGAAATAAGCATCTTATCATTACTCCAAATGATAGTCCTTAGGTAACATGTAATTAATTTTCTATTATTGGATTTTGTGAAATTGTTAAAAATGATATTGGTAGTAATTAGTATTGCAAAGTAACTAACATAGGGGGGTGTCGGAACTTGAAATAATTTGATTATAGGTATATCTTAGGACATGGCCAATATGATATATTAGAAGAATGATAGATGAATATAATGACACCTCAAAGTGTAACTTAAATTAGTAACCTTTTGTCCAAGGTAATAAGCTAACCACTCTGTAATGACCGAAAACATCAATGGCTAGAATCACCAAGGGGTCAACAGATGCACAGCCTTAACCCCACCTCCACATGAGGGCCTTGCTAAAATAGAGGCAAAGTGCCCTAAATGGTCTTGTTGATCGAATAGGGACTTTGCCAGTTGCAACCAAGGTAGTGGGTACAACTGGGAGGTGGCATGGTTAGTCGAAATGCAAATGCAAAAAATACATAGTACAACGTGACAATGCATGAAAAAAGTGCATAAATATGTAAGAAAAATGCTAGAAATGGGAGAGAGAAATGGAACACTACCTAAAATGGGAGCGTAGTTAACTACAAAAAAGTCTTAGAAGGTACATAGTGTATAACAGGCATAGTGGAAAAATAGTCAGTCTCGGTGGTGTTAGGCCATGAAGTCTAGCACTTGCCATGATGAATCATGCCTACCAAGTTGCCCACTGTGGTGTACTATGCAGTGTTCTACAGGGCTACAAAGGGGTTGCAATGGGACATGATGTGCAACTCTACCTCTCTACTGATGTGGTGTGCTCTAGGTCTCATTTTCCCAAGAAGCTAAGTGCCAAGATTCCAAAATTCCAAATGCCAAGTACTTAAAAATGCTCACGTCCAAGGAATGCTAACCACTTGGGAATGCCAACAATCAAAAAATGCGAACAATCAAGGAATGTCAAATGTTGGGAAATGCCAATAGTTGGGGAATGCCAACCATCAAGGTATGCCAATAGTCAAGGAATGCCTACCACTAGGGAATGCCAACCATCGATGAATGTCAACAGTCAGGGAATGCCAACAATCAAGGCCAACCATCAAGGAATGCCAACAATCAAGGAATGCTAATTGTCAAGGAATGCCAATTGTTAGGAAATGCCAATTTTCGAGGAATGCCACCTATCTAGGAAGTGTTGGAGCTAAGGTAAAGGCTAATGCTAAGCTCTAGAGGTGTTTGAAGGCTATTGGAGGCTTCTTTGTAGTTACAAGCTGGCTATGCTCTAAAGCATAACCCAACACTTAGAAGAATTTGCTAAGTTTTGACACTTAGAAAAATTTTTAGTTCCAATGCTAAAGTCTAAAATTAATGGTGTTTCAAAGGCCCCTCTTTGTTGACATTTGGAGGAGTGGCCCAAGAGACATCAACAAAGAATTACAAAACACCACAACAAACATGGCACCAACATCACTCATTGGTACTAGATCAGGTGTCATTCCACCATGTTCAAGAGTGTTAAGTAAATAAGGGTATGCTGAGGGACAAGAGGTATAGGCAATGCTAGGGAGATCATGATATAAAATGAAAATTCAGCATGGTTAAGGATGACCATGGCATGAAGTACCTTACCCTTGAAGCATTAACCTCTCATCGAAGTGCTCGTGAGAGAGTCAAAGTTAATCTAAGGCTCAGTTGATTACAAAACTATGGCACTGTCAATTTGCTTAGGGATGTGTTTTTCCCCTTTTTTTCATATTTTTCTTCTTTTTTTTAGTTTTTTTTTCTTTCTCTTTATTTCCTCTTTTTTTTGTTATTTATTTATTTTTTATTTTTTTCTTTGCTATGAGGAAAACCTCCATTGGGTTTAGCTTACTACTAAATGCTAGTTGCAAGTTGGCCATTGAGTAGATGGCATTTGTTTTGATGCAACTACGTTGTGTCTATAGAATAGGTGTTTCCTCTTAGGGATGAGTTGTGTTACATCTACTTGGGCTTTGACTAGCCAACAGAGGCTTCCCATGGAACAAGTTGCATTACATCCACTATGGGTTCTATGGTTAACGTAAAGAGAACACCATATGCATCATAGTGTGTATGCATTAGAGGGATGTGCAATTGTGAGTATGTGGGGGATGAGAGGATATTGGGCTGAAGGAGTGGATGTGCATAGGCTGTAATAGGGTGAGGGGGATGTCCACTCTTGAGTGGCTTAACTAGTCTGATCATGCACATCGGAGCAATGTGGCAACTTGCTACTGTGATGAGATGCATATTTGCACAACCACCTCCAAGGCTTCATCCTGCAAACACAACTCCAAAAAGACAAGAAAATCACAAAACATGGTATGAAAGTACAAATGCCAGATGTGACGATGCTACAAGTGTTGGATGTGAAGATGCTACAAATGCATCAAATATTGTGCCAGTTGTAAGTGCTTAGGAAGCTAGTGAAAGTGCAAGGATGATGATTCTATGAGTGCTCTGAAGGTTACACCAATGGCAAGTGCTCCAAAAGATCAACAACATGCCAGTTTAAAATCTTGGTAGACTGTGAACCTAGTTTAAGGTCCTAGTAGACCATGATGTGCTAGTTTATAGTCCTAGTAGACTACTAGGTGCCAATTTATCATTGTAGCAGATGGTGGATGTTGTGCCAATTTAATATCATGACCCAAGGATGATATGTGCCAATTTATATTCATAGCGGACTGTCTATGCTAGTTTTTTGCATCATGGTGGATGAGTGCTTACCTTTCTTATGTGAGGTGTAATTGTACATATGTAGTCATGTTGTGTGCCTCCAAGGTCCTACAAAATTCAACTAGAAAAATGACATCAAGTGACACCTGTCATAAACAGAGTTAAAAAGCATGAATGAAAAGAAAGTAATGCAAAAAGTGATAGTTTTAGGTTGTTCTAGATCATGGACAGGTTTAAGGCCTTCTCGGAGCATGTGTTTTTGTAGTTTTATGTTTTTTTATTTTTATGTGTTTTTGACATTTTTCAAATGCAATGCATAAGCTAAGTCAATGAATGCGTAAACAAAGTATAAATGCATAAAAAAAATGAAGAAATGTGTAAACTAGACAAGTAGATGAAATGTACATGCATGAACAAATGCAACACAAGAAAAAATCAAAAATGAATGGCCCATGGATGCAAGGGGTAAATAGGCACTTAGCGTGTTTTTGGCCAAGGGAACGTCTTGGTCACATAGCTGCTTCCTAAACCGGCATGGATTATGATGCATGTAAGGCTTAGGACCCTTTGGAAGGCTATTGGCTTCAACCACTCATTCGGGTGTGTTAGCCTTAAGTGTTGCATTGGTTGTTGTAGGTGTACCACCAAGAAACTCTAGCTCTGATACTTGATTTATGTCTATGTTGTGGATAGCCAAAAGGGGGACATTGTCATCATGGATGATAACTTGACCACCTTCATATGGAAGGTGGATTTCTTGATAGATGGGAGAGAGGATGGCCCATAGTTGGACTAGCCAAGGCTTTTCCAAGATCAGGTTAAAGCCTAGCATCTCCTCTATGACATTGAAATTTGTGCTAGTGGGGAATTTCTCTCCTACTACAAAAGCTAAGTTGATTATGCCCTTGATAGTGATGTGTGATCCATTGAAGGATTTTAGACACACGATTTTCATTGGCATGATTTATTTTACCAGGCCTAGCTTGTCGATGATGGAATACAAGGCTACGTTTGTTGTTGCACCATCATTGACATGTACTCTACAGATGGTGCACTATACAACATGTATGCTAATGGACAATGGAGCTGTAGTGACCTCCCCTCATTCGAGGTTGATCTTGACTACATCATTGTGAAATGCTAGGGATGTTGAACCTAATTCTTATGGTGTAGGGGGCAACATCATTGCATGGATGGATGTCTCATCCATAGGGATGTCCTCTATAATAGGGATGAAGGCCAACATTTGGGCCAATGCTTGGTAATGAGTAGATAAGATCATGACTAGGTCGTACAAGCTCAAAATTGTGTTCTTTTGCTTGAGTGTTTGTTTCACCTGGGTTAGTGTAGCTATGAAGTCCTTATCGTCAATTGTTGTGTTGGCCTTGACTCCCTCCATGCGACTTGAGAGATGGATCTCTCATGGAGGGGACTTGAACTTGAGTTTTTTAACTTGCTTAGGGGTAGGGGGCCCTAATGTTTGGTTGTTGCTTATGGTTATGGCCTTTGCTTCGGCCATGGAAGTTGCAAGGCACTCATTCATCTTCTTGCATTATCATTTGATAGGCCTACTTGGATTACTAGTGGAATTGGCTCTTGAAGGAGGAGGAACCAAGACATTGCACACTGTTAGATGTCAAGTAGGTGAGGGGCCATCACGTTGTGGCATCCTTATGATAAAAAATGGTTTAGGAGTTGTTGCAAGCCCAGCTTATTGTGGCACCTTGATGACAAAAGGTTGCTTAGTGATTTTTCTTGTTGCGTCATGCGAGTTTAACATCTTAGCAAATGATTATTGTGAGGCCTTAACCACAAAGGGTATTATGGATGCTTGAGGTGGCACTTTGATAACAAAGGGGAACCTCTTTCTTGTGAAGGCCAAGGGGATCCTTGCCTTGCTAGGAGGCATGTAGATCATAAAAGATTATTGCATAGGTTTGGAATTGCCACCTATGCTAATGGAGTTTATGACATAGGTGGCATTCTCTGCATTGGATTGGCTTGTTGCGTCAAGCACCAATTGGCCCCATTCTATCATTCTTTCTACGTCATCCTGCAAAGCATGATAGTTGTCCGTACTATGACCACATAGCTGGTGGTAATGATAGTATTAGTCTAGTTGGAAATGTTGTGAGACTAGGGGCTTGTTTGGTACTGCTAAGGTGGGGTTCCTCAGTAGTTCATAGTACCTATCATGTTTTTGGCAAGAAATCTCTAATATGTGTTTGTGTTGGATTTTCCTAGATTTCAAGAGTTTCTCTAGTAGTTTAGAGGGTTCCATTGGTAGTAGTGTATACTTTGAGCAATCTTTGCGCTCAAAGTTAGGCATTGCGGTAGCCCCTACCAATGTAGGTGAGTTAGTGCTAGAGTTGGTGGCTTTGTGAGCTAGGGCCTTGGGCTACTTAGTTGTTGGGCCCTAGTTGGTTGCTTTTGTGGTTGCAGCCATTATTTCCACTATTACATTTTACTTATGCACATGTTGGTTTCTGTAGGCCACAGAGGTTGGGTCATTGTTGGCTTGCGTTGCCTCCTCTATGCCCTTCGTTTGGGCAAGGGATTGGCTGAGAGACTTCAAGGCTAGGTAATATAGTTTGGACTTGATGAAGTCATTCACTGCATCCTTGAAGATGGCTAGTAGGTGCATCTTTGCTAGGGGTTCATGCATTTATCTTAATGCAACATTATAGCATTGGAGAAATTTTGGCTTTGGCTCTAAGGATCCTTACTTGACTTGCATGAGCTGGTTGAGGGTTTTGTTAGGCTTTAGGTTGTACTTGAAGCATGTCACAAACTAGCTTATGAGATCCTCCAAAAAAAAGATTAAGGCCTTGGGTAGTGCACAATACCAATCTAAGGCCTTACCAGTGAGTGACATGGGGAACACACACATGATGGCATGTGGTCAAGCTTGAAGGAGTAGGCACTTAGATCAAAATGTAACCAAGTGTGCATTAGGATCTCCTTCACCATTGTACTTGGTGAGTTGAGACAACTAGACCCCAGTTTGGAGAGGCAAGGATGGGACTATAGGACTTATGGGGTCATCCCAGTAGAAGTCCATCACTTTGATGGTTTCAAAGGAGGAAGCTTTGAGTTGGTTGATCTCCTCCATCAAACTTTGGATCAGCTAGAATGCTTGATCCAAGCTTGGGGATGTGCCAACTAGTTGCATTGGCTGGGCTTATGTTGGTTGCATAGCATAGGGTTAGATTGTTGGTTACAGAGTTTGCCAGTTTAATATCATAGCAAGTGGTCATTGCTAGTTTAGCATCATAGCAGACGATCATTGTTAGTTCAATGTCGTAGTGGCCAAGTTTAGTTGATGTGTTGGCTGAGCAATGTGTGTGGTGACTAAAGTAGGCCACACACAAGTGGCTTGGATGAACACTATGGGCATCGATGAGACAACTGGGACATAGGATGCTTGAATCATTTGAGGCTAGGAGGTGGCCCCTACATGAGCATAGGGTTAGGCAAATGCAGTGGTTTCTTGAAAGAAACGTCGAATTGGCATGGTCACCATCTTAGGTGAACTAAACAGAGGAGGGACCGTACTGGGGAGTGGTTATTGGAAAATAGTGTAGAGGGGGCTCTCATGTTCAAAGCAAGCCTTGAACTCATCTTCTTCCTTCCATCAGGCTTCCTTGTAGGTTTTCCCTGCATCATGCTTATTTGCACAAATGAGTTGGGACAATAGCTAGTGGTAGGACTCTGTGAGTGGAATTATGTCGAACAAGGATGGGTTGTACTCCCATCTGTCCTAGTGGACTCATTCGTAATCTTGTTTTCCCTATAGGTTGAGGTGATCCACTTGTAATCCTGCTTGGATTTTGGCACAAACAAAATTATATTGTTTGTGGCTTAGTGTAGCATGCTTTAGGTGGATTTTGGTGTCAAATGTGTTAAACACTGATGTGAAGGGTTGATCTAGATTCATGTTCACAGATCAGGTTTTGAGAGTTGCTATTTGCAAAAAATGGCTAACTCTGAAAACTGCAGAAAAATGATTACGTGTTTTAGTAGCAGAAAAATGACTAAGTATAAAAATGCAAAAAAAAAAATGTCTAAGTGTGGAAACTACAAAAAATTGACTAAGTGTAATACTATAAAAAATTTGGCTAAGTATGAAACTGCAAAAATTTGGGTAAGTATGAAAATGCAGAAAAAATGCTAAGTATGAAAATGTAGAAAAAATGCTAACTTTGAAAATGCAGAAAAAATGCTAATTGTAGAAATTGCTGAAAACAACTAACTTTGGTGCTACGCTCGCTACACTAGAGGTTGCTATGCTTTGAGAACTTATTACACTCTCCAGAGCATCCAAAGTTTTGAATGTAATGGATACATTTCGGCTTTCATCCTATGGGGTTCTAGGGGAATCAACAACTAGGACCAATCTACACCAATCGGTGGTGGAGAGAGCACGTGGGACAACAATCAAAAAATGTAGAAGGAAATGACGAGGCCCTCCTTCTAGCGCCAAAATACTATAATGATCGAAAACATTGGTGGCTGGAATCACCAAGGGATCAACGGGCGCATAGCCTTAACCCTGCCTCCGCAGGAGGGCATTGCTAGAAATGGAGGCAAAGTACCCTAAATGGTCTTATCAATCAAATAGGGACTTTGCTAGTTGCAACTGAGGCAATGGGTACAACCAAGGGGTGGCGTGGTTAGCTGAAATGCAAATGCAAACAATACATAGTATAACATGAAAATGCATGAAAAAAGTGCAAAATGATGCAAGAAAATGCTAGAAACAGGAGAGAGAAATGGAACACTACCCGAAATGGAAGCGTAGTTAACCCTAGAAAGGTCTCAGAAGGTACATAGTTTATAACATGTGCAATGGAAGCATAGTCACAGTCTCAGTGGTGTTAGGCTATGAAGTCTAGCACTCAATGTGATGAACCATGCTTGCTAGGTTGGCCATCACAGTGTATTATGCAGTATTCTGCAAGGCTACAATAAGGTTGCAATGGGCCATGATGTTCAACTCTACCTCTTTGCTGATGTGGTGTGCTCTGGGTCTTGTTCACCCATAGAGCTAAGTGCAAAAATGCCAAAATGCCAAATGCTAAGTGCTTAAAAATGCTCACATCCAAGGAATGCCAACCACTTGGGAACGCCAACTATTGAAAAATGCTAACAATTGGGGAATGCCAACCATTGGGGAATGCCAACAATCAATGAATGCCAATAGTCATGGAATGCCAACCATCAGGGAATGCCAACCATCAAGGAATGCCAACCGTTGGTGAATTCCAATAGTTGAGGTATGCCAATTGTCAAGGAATTCCAATAGTCAGGGAAGTGCTAGAGCCAAGGTGAAGGCCGATGCTAAGCTCTAGAGGCTTTTGAAGGCTATTGAAGGCTTCTTTGTAGTGCCAAGATGGCTATGCTCTAGAGCGTAACCAAACACGTAGAAGAATTTGCTAAGTTTTGACACTTAAAAAAATTTGTAGTTGTAATGCTAAAGTTAAAAATTGGTGGTGTTTCACACTTGAGCCATCTATTACTAGCTATTGCAAAGTACAAGAATAGTGGTACCTAAAACTTCTTTAGTGCATACAAATACTACTTTGTTAGATTGTTTTCCTATTAGCAGTTTTTTCTCTAGAATTAATTCTTCCTCTTTTCAAAAGCATAAGCTTTTTCATGAATGCTAATATATTCACAAGACCCAATGGAAAAAATATTTTGAAGTCTTTATGCAATGTAGGAAAAAGTGATATTGGTTGGACTAACTGATGATAATAAACTACTTGTAGAGTTAGAAATTATACTAGATGGTTTGAAATGCAATTTGCTAAGTGTAAGCATCAAGTTGAAGAAGATCTTGTAGAATCTATCAAGCAAATGCAAATTCTTTTAGACCAAAATTATTTTGATTTTAAAACTCAAAAATCCTTAGCTAAAATTTGTTATGCTAAACAAATGTTGGGATGCTTTTGAAGCTAAAATTTCTCTCCCTAAAACTTGCATGGTTTCACTAAAAATTGAAAATGAACCTTGTAAGGGATTTTTTTAAATTTTTGAAGGAAAGGATCAAGTATCTAAACTAGAATCATTTTATATAAATTATTCTATCATTAAAGATCCTAAGACTATTAATAATTTTTCAGCAAATCCTTTTTCTTTTGAAATTTGTAGCAATGAATCCTTTCAAGCATCTAGTACACATATTCCTTATCTTATAATAGAAGTGCATTGAAGTATTCTTGAAATAGAAATTATAGTAGAAAAAATCAAAGTAGTGGCCTTTAGTTTAGTATATGGTAAAGCTCCAAGTTTTGATGACTTTCCAATTAAATTTTTTAAGAAGCATTAGGACATCATTGGAAATGATCTCTTTCATTGTCTTCCAAGAAGCCATTAAAAAAGATGCTCTTGGTAAAAATATTAATAAAGGTGTGGTTTATCTTTCTACTAATGGAAATTTTCAACATATTGGTAATTGAAGGCCTATTACTCTTCTTAATAATACTTATAAATATTTATCTTTGCTTGCCGAATTCAGAAGGTTATTGAAGATATCATCAAACCTGAGCAAATTGGTTTTGTTAAAGGTAGACATATCTTAAATAATGTTATTTCAACTTGGAAGGGAATGCAGTGGGCTTTTGATACTAACCAAAACATTCCTTTTATTAAGTTACATTATGTTAAAGCTTAAGATAGGATGATCAAATGGAATTTTATTATGATTTACAAAGGAATATCATTAAAGGAATTTCAATTGATGATGAAGGTATCCAATTGCTTAACATACACTTTGGATATGCTTCTTCTTTTTTTATCAAAAATTCTCTACAACATATTGATACACTTTTAACTTGGGTGGATGAGTACTACATGTTATTTGGCTCTCAGATCAATGGACAAAACCTTGTTGTTTATTGTAATAGAAATATTAATGAGAAAATTAGTCATAGTGTTCTTGTTTCAGTTTACCTGCAGTTTAATATTAAAGATTAGGTAGGTGTTGCAGTTTTTGCCTGCAGTAATAGAAATTAGTTAATATTTCTATGCAGTTTACTCTTAGGGTCAACCATAGTCAGGTAGGTGTTGCACTAAAAGAATAGGCATCAAAGATCAAAAATTGGTGTGAAATGTATCATTTTCATCTTACTCATGCCCAGGTCACACTCAAGTCACGTTGAGCTCATGCTAGCAGCGTGAGTACTGATCATGCCTAGTCGAAAGCACACCAAACACACACTGAGGACATGCCAAGAAAAAATAAAATCATGTTGGAAGCTTTTGTGAAATAGAAATGCCTCAAAAAACCACAAAACCACTCACATTGGCACCCTACAGCAGTCAATCCATGGATCGAGAAGTTCCAAGCGAACCAGAGTCAATTTCTCTTGTTGTACACTATCATTTTTATTGTAAATTTTCACCATTTTTGAGCTTGTCAAGCTCTTACATTCCAAATTGTATCTACTTTACATTCCAAATTGTATCTACTTCTATGAGGGTGTAAGCTAGCTGGCGTAAGCCAATACACGCTGTAAGATACAGTGCATCCAGTCAAGAATGTAGCCTGCCTATGCACGTCCAATTCACACGTAGCTATCCATCAAACTCCTATCACACAATCTGTTTCCCTCTCATCTCTCAGCCGTTGATCTCATTCATGAATTCTACATCGAAGCCTGGAAAAACCTTATAAATACCTCATCCATTCACATAAAAGGGGTTGGCAATTTTGGAGGTTGACGAATTTGGGAGCATTGACTTGCAACTTTGGATGCTTAGGCGCACATGATTCCTAGCATCCAAGCACCTGAAACACATCACTCTAGGGCTTAGTGCTTGACTTTCCATCCACACACGTAACTACACTTTGACCGATGCACATTCTTGTTAAGCAATATAATACAGTTCATTATTTCCTTCCATTACATTATTTGCTCTATTTTTGGTCTATTTTACACTTCTGTATACACTTTGTTTACATTTCGTACGTCACCAGTTACGATAATTCCAATGCAATCCAGAGCTTACGCTTGGGGAAGTCCTTGGTTTATTTGTGTGTGAACTATCCAAGGCACTCTACCTTTGTTTTATTTTTCTAGCTCACCCTCACATGAAGGTAGGGTCGTCTGTGTCTCTCCAGTAATCTTTCGGCATTTATTTTTCCCTTCCAACCTTACATCAACGATTTCGGTCAACACAATAAATTGGAACTAGAAGGAGGGCCCACTTGTTTACTGTCACATTAAAACATTGATCATGCTACCTTTTAAATGATGCACAAACCAAGTACTAAACTTAAACTAAGCTTGCTCAAGCCCACTCTAGTCTACTCATGCTAAATTAATCGAGCATACAACCCTACAAAACTCTGATGTTACGACCAACACTTCAAACTCTGCAACTACATCATTAGAATCCAAACAGTGTACACACACTACTTAAACAAGCCCCTTCATAGACAGCCTGCCAAGTAACGTTCCCACCACCACCATTGACCGATCATAGCAAGCTCCTCTCACAACTTGCATCTTCCCTGGTGCATGCCCCGTTTGTCAAGCCAGGTCACTCACGCATGGCTTGTTAAGCCCAGTTTACTCACGCCACTATGGAATCTTCCCAGATCAACACAGCGACATTATAGATCTCTAACTTTGGGGTTGGAACCTCAAACCCTGTGACTGTGAAAAAACCCATAACTATCATTGAAGAGATAAATCCTCAAGGTTCAACTTGCCAGTCACTTAGGCTATAGGGCAAGGACCCTACTTACGCAATCCTCACACCAGAACAATATAACTTCATTTGTGTGAAGATTCAAGCCAAATTTCCTATCGACCACATAGAAAGAGAAGCAAAGCAAAACTATGAGCTCATTTACAAGGGAGGTCATGAGTTCACTCCCTTATTATTTGACATGATCCCCCTTTCTTAGCCCCATCATCAACTCATATCTCAGCTTCTCATGGCAAGGAATCAGACATTACAGCCACCTCCGATAGAGCCTCAGAGTAGAGATGAGGAAGACGACTTTGCGGCCCAATCTGAGCATGGGGATTCATACCATACCATCAATCCTCATGCCCATACAAACCTGTCATTCCAACCTTTCCTGGAAGAAACCATACTTCCTCCTTTATCCACAAACACTTGAGAACTAGTTTCTCCACAAGAAGTACCCACTTCCATTCCCACCTTCTCCATGCCCAACATTCAATCTAATACGTCCATCTCCATCATACCTCTAGTCACCAAGTATAGTCTCAACAACCCCCTCCTCAAACTAATGCAAGATCAATATTTCAACCTCAACTAATTGGGATGCCATCCATTATATGAGCTTTCACATCTACCCACTACATACCACAAGTACAAATCCATGGAGCACCTCTAATTACTTCAACACAACACATTCAAGGTGTTACCTCACAACCTATGGCTAGGCAGTGGGTTTCACTAGCTGTTTAGCAATACCAACCTACCCACTACAATGTATCACACCCTGCAATCCCATCTCTGAATGTTTCTCCACCACAAAAACCAATAATCCAACAATTTTCCTTTCCACAAACAATGCAACAATCAAACTACTACCAATTGCAATCTACTCAATCAGCTAGTCCACCTACCACCCAAGAGTGGGCAGACACAAAGAAAATGATGCACTCATTAACTGAGGAGGTAAAGCACCTTAAAGATGTAAACACTGAGGAAGTCAAGGTGCTAGACTTCTACCAAGATGACCCAATCAACCGTTCAGTTCCACCGTTAACCTTACCATTGGGAATCTCATTACCTCAACTAACCAAATATAATGGAGAGGGAGATCCAAACGTCCATTTGGTAACATTTTGACTAGAATGTCTATTGCTTCAGGCCTGGCCTCATGTAATTTAACGTGTATTTGCTATGTCCTTGATAGGAAAAGCCTTAGACCGGTACCGAGCTTTACCTCGTAACTTTGTATCCTCTCTAGAGGATTTGTTACATCATTTCATTACCCGTTTCAATCCATACTAGATGGTCTGATTTAGATTAAATAGGTGTCATTAGAGCTAGTACAAAAATTTATCCAAAGGTGGAGTGCAACCCTAAATGAACTTCACGAGCCCATCCCTGAAACATACTTTCTTACCATCCTTAAGGCTGCTCTGAATGACTTCATTAAATCAAAAATTTATTATTTGAGTGCCCATACTTTGATTCAAGCATTTGCACAAATTAAGAACATAGAAGAGGCAACGTAAGCAAGTAACGACCCAGCTTACTTAGCCTTTAGGAGCCAACATATGAGGAAGGATAAGGATAAATCCAAAACAATAATAGCAGAGGTGGTGGAGATAGTCCAACCTAACAATTCAAGATAGAAAGAAAAATAACCCACCAATCCAACTAGCCATGAAAGAATCACATCTACGCCTACGCCTGAATCTTCCTCAACTAAAACCACAAACATGGATCACACTCGTACATTTGAATGAAAAGATCCTACCCAATACACACCCTTGCCTATGAAGCCTTCACAATTATTATATCAACTTCTAAGGGTTTGGTTAATCAAACACAAACAAATGTCCCTCGCAGTGGCCCAAAAACATGATCAAGTCTATGAGTTGGCTAAAAACCCAACTTTAGCAACAGCCGATGAGCCCCCTGTTCCAAGAGGCTTTAGGTTGGACAGGTTTTGCGAATATCACCAATGGTGTGGGCATAAAACTGACTATTTCTTCACCTTAAAACAAGATATACAATGCATGATTGATAGGGGTGAAATAGTATTTGACGAGACAAATCCAGTAAAGCCCCAAAACCAACCCATGGGGGTCTACAAGGATCCTCTCAATACTAAGGACACACCATATGTGATTAACACTATCCATGTGGATAATGGACAAGACATCCCTTAAAAACCTTTTGTAATTCATAGGCCTTCTGAAACTACATCTACCTCAACACCTTCCCAAACCCCTTTTTTCATACACACATTCCCTGCACCACAAAAACCATTCATCATTCATGTACCTCCTTCTATCGCAGCAGCAACCATGCCATCAGAAACCCAACCCACTTCCTTTGTGATCCAGGTGCCAAAACACCCTGACATGCAACCCCATACAATTCCCCCACGATACTTGCGAGAGTGCCTTGCTGACACATTGACAAGAGAGCACCTAGAAAAGGAACATCATGAGTACAAATTGGAACCACAGAATCCCATACCGCTAAATGTTGTTCCTATGGTTCCGTCCACCAGTGAGCCTAGCACAAGTCATTGAGACAAGGATATCGGCACTCTTAGTGTCCCAAACGCAACATCCCCAATTACTAACACAAGATTCCCTCCATGAGAGATACGAATGTTGGGTCAAATGGACCAAGTCTCCATAGACAAGAGTGTCCCAAGTGGTAAGGATCTAGCAAGTGCAATGACCCCAATCACATAGACTTTGAAACAAAAGAACACCTCCTTAAGCCTGTATGATCTAGTAATGACCTCACTGGTACATCGGGAAGCTCTCGTGCGTATGTTGACTTCGATTCCTATTAGTGAGGACCTTCCCATAGATGAGCTATCCATTTATGCAGTACTATCCCCACAACCTCAAGAATTGAGGCCCACATCCCTAGAATTTCATGCCAATGATATTAAGCGAGATGAGAAAACTGGAGAGGTCACTATAGCCCCTATGTTCATAACAATACAAGTCAACCACTTCAAGATACGTAGGGTGCATGTCGATGACGGTGCAGCAACAAACGTAATACCCTTTCCTATCATTGAAAAAATGGATCTTATAGAGAAAATATGGCCACAACAACTTCCTTTTTAAAATCCTTTAGTGGTTCCCATGTCATCGTAAATGGCATGCTTATGTTGGATTTTGTAGCAGGGGACCAGTTCCCCACATTGGTTGAATTTGTAGTGGTTGATGAAATGTTGGGGTTCAATCTGATTCTAGGATGACCTTGGTTAGCTCAACTTAGATCCATATCCTCACCAATCCATCAAGAAATCTACCTACCTTATGAGGGCAGTGAAATCATCATACATGGGGACATGACAACATCACTTACTTACTCACACTTGGAAATGGATCAAGGGTTAGAGGTTGAGTTCTCTAAGCCTAAACAAGAAACCATGAGTGCACTTCAAGACTTGAACCAACCGTTAACTCATGATCCTGCTAGAACTGAGGAAGCACTGGACATCACAGACATAGGACCCATTCCCACTAACGTCTCTTGGTCGAAGCTACCTTTTGACATCTCCAGTGAAGGGGAAGGGGAGTATAAGATCATACCTACATGCCCCACCCCTCACGTCAAACTAAAAAGAATAAAAAAA
>MNCI01029142.1:6350-24319 GCA_015680685.1 Gnetum montanum | reverse complement strand
ATATATAATATTGAACGTCAACATGGCAATAGAATGACAAAAAATTATGCCACGAATTAAATCCATATCATTGCATATATCCTCATACATTTCCATTAGACATCAAAAATCCAAAACATTTGGTAGCTAAAGCTATACTAACATTTAGCTCACACATCAGTACTAGGAGGGAGTTGGCCCCCAAAATCCTCCACATCATTTGCTCATGCTCCACTAGGACTAGCCTCATCATTGCTATGTTCCTATAACAGAACGAAAAACAAACAAACAAGTAAACATAACAAAAAAACTTATGAATACAAAACTTGGAGAATAGTAACACTAACACCAAAATAATAATAAAACCATACAAAAGTAAGTGCCATAATAAAACACTCATAGGAAAAAAGGCCCTTAGACTAGCCTCCAAGCACCACAAAATCTCCTCCTCAGGTACATTTGTCCAATCCTCCTCTAGACAAAGGTCAGTACTAGCCAAGGTTTTACCCTTGTCCACTGAGGTCCAGGCAGGGTGCTCAAGAGAGAACATACCTGTTGAAGCCTCCCCAGAAGTGGTGGTAATGGTTCTCTTAGAAGATTCCTCCATGTCAGTGCACTCGGAAAACCTATCATTAGCAAGACGTAAGCCTATTCCATCAATGAACATTCCTTTTGGCGATGTTCAACTGATTCCTCTTTTAACCACTTCTTGTACTAGTGCTTATGATCCTTTTGATCTTGACCCCACTTACATACCTTAGCAGCAAAATATTTCCAATCATGACATTTCCTATTTAGCAAATCCATTTGTGCCATTTTTTTTAGCTCAATCCCATGTTGACTAAACTTTTCTGTTTAAAATTGTCCAATAATGTGCATAGGTGATCTCAAACATGTGCCAAGTACTATCACTAGATAGCCTAGCAGCAGCAAAATCATAATGAGATTGGAGATCTCTCTTTTCTTCTCTCTCCTTCACCAATGTTTCCTTCAATGACTACACCTCATTCCATAGGTACTCAATTGAATGCCTAAAAGTCCATAGGGACTTAGCATTTTCTACAAAGAAACCAGAAACTGCATCATAAATCTTTCTAGGGACTTGTTCATTATTTCTTGGCAATTTAGGGAGAGCATCAATATGAGTAGCCCTAGAAGGATCCCATTGAAGCTTTGTGCCTACAAGTATAAGTACCACACACATGAATCAACTGTAATTAATAATGAATGCAAAGAAGCAAAATAAACCTAGACACTTAGCATGATATGTAACATACACATACCTAGTTCTAGATGAGCTTGTTGTAGGCAAGTGACTACATCGTTAACAATGCCTGTGAAAAAGTCCATTTTATTGGACATTTCAGGCCATGGCCTTAACTGGTCAGTAGATGTTGGACAAGCATGGGAAGTCACCTCAATCGAGGCTTGTGACCCTAACACCTCTACTCGGGATGTATGCACCCCAGAGACTTCAACATCTACCTCTAGTGCTAGGGATAATTAGGATAATCAAAAGCAACACATAAAGGTTAAAAGAAATAAAATTTGGATCAAGCTAAAGGAACATACCAAAAAGCCCTTTGCTAATCAGCTTAGGCAGATCACCAAGGTGCAAGGATCCATCGAAGAAACCATCGAAAACACCCTTCTCATCGCTTGAATGCTTAAGCGCATCCAAAGCCTTAGCAAGCTTTGTCCACATGATGCTTGCTACATCTTCCTCTTAAGATATAGGTATTTTCTTAATCGCTTCTTCCCTCTCTTTTTCTTCTTCCTCTGGCCCTATGACGACCACTTCAGGTTCAACCATCGGAGCTAAGGCTTCTCTTTCCCTCTTGGGGCTTTCCTCTAATAACACCAGTATTCTAGCATTAGTATGACATAGTATATACATACATTTAATAAACATATAAATTCAAATGCAATAAAAGATATAATAATAAAATTAAATACCTACCCTCCTTTGGCAATACAAAGCGGATCCTATTTGCTCTTGGTGGTCTCACCTTTGGAGCAAGCTCCCTTGGGCATTCAACTCTTTTCACCTTCGCGTTAGATCTCCTAACAGTCTCACGAATCAGATGTTTAGCTCCTCTAAGAGATGTGTGCAGTCTAGGTGGTTCCAATCCCAAGCTATCATAGGAATGATGAGAATGACTAGCTACACCCCTAGTAGTAACGGACACTGACTCTTTAATGCCTTCAAGTGGGTCCTAAGATCTGGTAGTGTTAAACAAGTGGCGAAGCCAGGGGCGAGATAGCTGTGAATGAATCCTCAATACATAACAGTTATCCCCATAAACTACTAAAAACTCAGCAAACCTACGTAGATAACCTGAAACGAAGGCAAATGTGAAATGGGACTTGGCATTAATGTTGGAGCATGATCTAACAATCTCTTCACAAAGGCTAGACCCAAGAAATTATGCCCAATTATAATGCATACTTGTCTCTAAGACTACACGTATGATACATGTGGACTCGATCCGAAGGTTTCTTCCTTGAGAAAGGGATTTAGGGAACACCCGTGCCCAAAAGAGGGGGTACAAGAAGTTCACCTCCATTGATCAAGTATCACCTTGCATGGCAAAACCTTTGGGACCCTGAAACATGCCTAACCAATCTTTAAGCTCCTTTATGACTTGGATTTCTTTAGTTTCTTTCTCTACTAGCACCCTGGCACCATCCATAGGCATGCCAAAGAGATCGGAAAGGAACTCAGCAGTCAAGTGGAAAGACACCTTGACTTCTCAAACACACGTAGTTAAGTGAGAATCATCATCACTAAAAGAATCAACAATGGTAACCATTTCAGTCACTGGAACATTAGGAGTCAGAGCAATGAACAAGTCCATCAAACTTGCATGGATAAGACAACTGATGATTAACTCAGAGGTCTTCGTCTGCAACCATTGTTGTGACTATTCTATCTCTCCATACTTCATAACAAGAGTGGCCTCAGTACGTCCTAATATGATAGTAACTTCATTAGAGGAGATGACTATTGTAAAAAAAACATAGAGTGAAAGGTTAAAAACATAGTAGAAAATGATGCAACAAAGAAAAAGTGGAGTCTAGAATGTGATCATTTACCATCAGTAAATGGGGTAGGCAGATTAGGTGCAGGATCAACCCTCTAAGGAAGAATTGGCCCATTGGGGGACCAGTCCTCATGCAACCAACTATGAACTTGATAGCATTCAAAAGCCCTTAATAATTTCCTAGGGTAGTCAACAATAGCAGCTCTTGTCTGGTCTAGTACCATAGCACGAAGAGTGGGGCCTGGCATGAATGACTCCAATGCTGTGCATGTTAAGGCAAGCCCATCATCATCATCATGCATCCCATGCTCATCGAAACAAGTCCTACATAGAAGAAGAATATTTATGCATAGACAACGATATAATTTTAAAAGAATCAAAAAATTAAAAAAAATCACAAAAGAGCATACCTGTCCACTCTATACACTATCCCAGGTGGGTTTTGGAACAGCGTGTGAACATGGAAAGCTAGAAAAAGTGTGTTACTACTATTATGATGGCTACAAGTAGGCAGTTCCCATACATGAGTCAAGGGATGAGTAGACCTAGGACCCTCAGGAGGACCTCCCTCAATTGTAAAAGGTCCCCCATCTATGTCAGCAATGAAGGCAAGCATGTCTTGTGTAGATCCAGGCAACATTGTTTCAACGATATCATGGGCCAACTGCTCAGTTAAATGAGACCATATAACTACGATGAAACTTTGTAAATGAATGACAAAAATGCACCAACATTAGGAGAACCATATCACATAAGGCCCAATACGCATGTCATAAGGAGGTACGTTCGGTCCAAAGGGGCCAAACCAAGAAAGTACACCAATGAGCTCAACCACAAGGAGGAAGGGTTTAAGCCCCCTGCATATATCCAAAACCTTAGGTAAGTAAAAGAACAAGTGCTCAAAATAATATGCAATTACATAAACCAAACATGTAAATAATATTTAATATATAGTTCCACCCCATGGGACAAGGACACCAATATTTATTTGTGTATTTAACACTTGCTAGGGTACATCGAAATCTCTTACATAGTAGTTTATTACAAGCAACATAAAATGAACATGCAGTAGACACTGGTTCACCTCATAGTAGACACTGAACTTCAAGTTCTCTCCATGGTTGATTAGTTTTCCTGATACCTAAAACTTAGCAAAAACTAAAATCACCATGGCCCATATATAGGCCAATCAAGGAAAGAATTGACAACAAAAAGAAGAAAAACCCTGACAAAGGGAAACGCTGCTTATGAGAAGCCTTTCCCAAGGCTAAGCTCACTTTAACCCACTCACGTTGGGCTTGCCATGGACACTCACGCTGGGCTTGCCATGGACACTCATGCTGGGCTTGCCCTAGACACTCACACCTTGTGAAACTCATGCTGGGCTTGCCCTAGAAACTCACGCCCTATGAAACTCATGCTGGGCATGTCCTAGTTTGCAAAATGTAAACTCTAACTGGCCCTTATCTGACCATGCTCAATGTAATCGCACACACCCAAAAGAAAACAACCAAACAAAAATACGACAAGTCATAAACCCCAGTATAGACCCTGATGCCCCAAAACACAGCAAGAAAACATAGCAAATGGTCTTGGTCATCAATCCAACGTAGTAGAGAAACCCAAAAATCACATTGGAAATGCATTAGAAAATGGCAGCCATGAGAGACCACACTACGCTAATTAACATTGTGCACAAAATACTGGATAGAGAAATAAGAAGAAATGAACCTGCGTAGAGTTCCATCCCATGCTGGGACCCTGGCTTAAGGGAGATGTTGAAGTAGCTCTTCACTCTCCTCCATGAACACCAAACTCGCTTGCCTCTTCCCTTTGCCTTGCCATGGCTTCCCTTTGCCCTTCATTGCTGGTTTGTAACTCATGCTACAACTCACACTGACACTCACGTTGCACTCTCTAGCATGCTCACACTCTCAAAGCCCACAAACTCACACTAGCACAAGTGACACCCCTTGTACCTCAAAACCCCTTTTTAACCCCCACATTCACTTTCACTTTATTTATTTATTTTATTTTTATTTTTATTTTTATTTTTTATGTAATTTACCATGTTCCATGGTTAACTTTTGTTTTCATGTCATCACTTACATTATCATTGTTTCATTCTTACATGGTATTCCTCTTTATTTTATTCGTGTAATAAGGCCAAAATATTAAAGATAGCAAAAATAAAAAAGCAAGGAGGAGGAGAGAAGGTTAAAATCAAAACAAAATGATGGAAATATAAAAAAAAATAAATATATAAAAATATACAATGGCGCGCATGAAAATTCATAAAACTATAAAATCCCATAAATTTATTGTTCACAAGAAACATAGAAAATTAACAATACTCCATACACTCATCCATAATACAAAATGACATGAATATTACCAGCCCAGTATGGCCTAAAACTACCATGGATGGCTTGGTATGGCCTAAAACTACCATATGGTCTAGGTGTGACACTAAACTACCACTACATTCTGCAATTTCATCAGTACATAGATTAATTACCTGATGCTCATTTACATTTAACAACTCTTTCATCAAGTAAATGTCACTCACTTTGCTCCCCGTTTAAATTGGCAGGAGCGAGCACATGGCCACCAAGAATATCTTTTCAACATTGTCTCTCAGTGGACCACACGGGGAAGTAAAAAGGATAATTAATTTAGAATCCTTGTCTAGACCCATCCTCTTATACTAATTTAATAGCCTTTACTCAGGAAACGTTGGACTGGTCTAAAAATGTGGCTAAGACTTTAGATCTAGAGGATGATAATATCACTGAAGATCCTCTTATTGAAGTCCCCATTACTACCTCCAATGATGAAACTAGAACATTCAAATTAACTACCCTCCTGGACTCACAACTTATCAGTGACATCACTCGAGTACTAAAAGACAATATAAAGACATTTGCATGGTCATACACTGACATGCCAGGGTTGGACCCTCGAATTGTCCAACATAACATTATTCTTGATGCAAAAGTCAAACCAGTGAAGCAAAAGGTATGAAAGGTTAGACCTAAAGTGGTGTTAGCAGTCCATGATGAAATCACAAAGCTCTACCAGGCCAGTTTCATTGACGCCGTTGACTATTCTGACTGGCTATCAAACATTGTTGTAGTCCCTAAGAAGAATGGTAGTATACACATATGCATTGACTTCCATGATCTTAACACAACCACTATAAAAGATGACTTCCCGCTACCTAGTATCGATCAACTTGTTAACACAACTACTAGGCATGCATTGTTATCCTTTATGGATGGATTTTCATGATACAATCAAATAAGAATCAACCTATAACATCAACTCAGGATAACCTTTATGACACCTTGGGACACATTCTTCTATACGATGATGTTGTTTGATCTTTAAAATGCAAGCACTACATATCAATAAGCAATGACATATATATTTAGTGATTACATGCTTAATTTGCTTAATGATTACATTGATAACATCACGGTTAAATCTAAAACAACTGAACAACATGCAAAAGATCTAGACTTAGTGCTTAAACGTTGTCTCAAACATGACCTTAGACTCAATCCAAAGAAGTGTGTCTTTGGTGTCAAAACGGGCAAAATGCTTAGCTTCATAGTCTCTAAAATAGGGATACGAGTAGACCCTGATAAGGTTAAGGTAATAATTGACATGCAACCACCAAAAAACCTTACCGAACTATGTGGTCTACAAGGTAGGCTGCAATTCATTAATGCTTTATCACAAAGCTGACAAATAAGTTGAGACTCATGCAACACCTACTACGAAAGAATGTGCATTTCCAATGGACTCAACAGTGCCAGGAAGCATTCAAGAACATAAAGCAAGGGCTGGCTCAACTGTCAACAGTTTATCCCTCGTAGAGCGATAAACCCTTCTACATCTAGCTTGCAACCTCCGATTCTTCCATTGCATCGATGCTTTGCCAAAAACATAAAGATGGAATTGAGATCCCTGTGAATTACTTAAGCCATGCTCTAATCTCCTATGAATAATGATACAACAATGTGGAGAGATCATGCCTTGCCCTCATCTTCTCCTTGAAGAAATGGCAGCATTATCTCTTTCATAACCAAGTCTACATCATTTGCAAGAATAATGTGCTCCGTGCCATCACTAACAACATCTACAAGTCGAGTAGGATAGCTAGATGGAAAGTAATGATCATGGATTTTGACCTACACTATGTTGCTCAATCCTCCACAAAAGGTCAAGCAATAGCCACACAATTGACCGTCTCGCCAACACATGATCAAGCAATGATTAACCCTAAATTTCTTGATGAGAATGTTAATAGTATAGATATCGTACCTAATAACTATGAGGTAATCCTTTATTTTGATGGAGCTTCAACTTCTCGAGGAGGAAGTGTTGTGGTCATTTTAACATACCCCTCCAAAGAAATCCAACCCTTTGCCTACCGATTAACCTTTCCTTGTACCAATAATATGGTAGAATACGAAGGTCTTCAAAGAAGTCTTCTAGCAGCATTGGCTTCGGGAATCGCACGTCTTGTAGTTTGAGGTGATTCACAGCTAGTCAATAATCAAGTCATAGAGGTTTACGCATGTAAGGCTTTCCATTTGCAACCATATTGTGATTTGACCAAACATCTACTGAAGCAATTAGTAGAAGTGGATGTACAGCATGTCCCTAGAAGCAAAAACACCATTACCAATGCACTTGCTACACTAGCCCAAAACATGACACCTGAAATGTTCCATGTGTTGCCTAGTTTTATAACAAATTGTGCCAAACCTATAACCGACACTCTCGATGAAATGCCCATAGCATCTGTTAGCACTACACAGGAAATAGAATGATATGATGACATAAAAGAGTACCTTCTACAAGGCGAACCTCCACAACATTTGAAAAATGCTCAAAAGGAGGTAGTGCGAAAAAACTCTTGGAAATATGCATTAATAGGAGACACATTGTGTCGCAAATCCTATGAAGGAATTCTATTGATGTGCATTAGTAGCATTGATGATCAAAAAATTTTAGAACAAGTCCACGAAGGACTTTGTGAAGGGCACATAGAACCCAAAGTAATGGCAACAAAGATTAGGTCCTTGGGCTACTACTGGCCACACATGGAGTACTATTGCTTCTCCAAGGTCAGGACATATAACATTTTCCAAAGGCATGGTAAC
This sequence comes from Gnetum montanum, assembly GCA_015680685.1. Taxonomy (NCBI): domain Eukaryota; kingdom Viridiplantae; phylum Streptophyta; class Gnetopsida; order Gnetales; family Gnetaceae; genus Gnetum; species Gnetum montanum. The sequence goes on along the minus strand of MNCI01029142.1, from coordinate 16,122 downwards.
CTAATACATGTGCCGCCTAACGAATTGCACATGACACAAATCACATGGCCATTCCAAAGATGGGGATTAGACATCATTGGACCGATAACGTCACCATCTTCTGTAGGGCATAGCTTCATTGTCACTGCAATTGAATGCTTCACAAAATGGATGGAAGCTATTCCCCTTAGGAAGACCACTTCTAAGAATGTTTGCACTTTCATATTAGAAAACATCGTGACCTGTTCTGGTATTCCGATGACCATCGTTATCGACAATGGACCACAGTTTAGTAGTGTAAATACTAAAAGATTCTTTGAAAGCCTAGGTATTAAACATGCATTCTCATCACCTTACTACCCATAGAGAAATGGTCAAGAAGAGGCTACAAAAAAAACTATCATCATGGTGCTCAAAAAGATGCTAAATCAGAGCAAGAGGCAATGGCACGAACAATTAGTCTACACATTGTGGGCATACAAAACAACACATCGAACACCTACAAGTAAAACTCCATATAGTCTTATATATGGATCTGAATCTATTTTACCTTTGGAGTTACAAGCTCCCTTGTTGCGGATAGCTCTCTCAGGCCTCCTCGATGAAGGCCAAAGCAATGAATTATGCATTGCTAACCTTGAATCGATGGAAGAGGAATGTGTGTGAATGCTTGATCAGATCGAGTGGTACTACAAACAACAATGACAACAACACCAAAACAATCTACATAAGTTCTTGATTAAGGAAGGAGACCTAGTCCTTAAGGTCTTCCATGAACACCCAGATAAATTTCAGCTAACTGGGAAGGGCCTTACTTAGTCACCAAGGCGTACAATAATGGAGCATTCAAATTTGCTGACATGGATGAGAACAAGTTCTCTAATCCCACAAATCACTTGTACCTAAAATAGTACTATGTTTGATGAACTTGAGGTACGTAATGGTCCTGGCATCATGACCTAAAATTGATACCATAGAATGGTCCTAGGGCTATGACATGAAACTGGCACCATAGAGTGTCCTAGCATCATGATAGTAAACTGACACCATAGAGCTCTGTATGTTATGATGCTAAACTGCCACATTTGTCCTCCATAACATAAAATTAGCATGTAGAGTCCACTAAGACTATAAACTAGTTTTCCTCTTCATAGTCCGCTACGACTATAAACTAGCACTGCACTGTCTGCTATGATGCTAAATTAGCACCGTCTAAAGAGTTATGACGTGAAACTAACCTACAACAATCCGCTAAGACTATAAACTAGTGACATCATGGATGACCAGGTAATACTTGGAAAGATATGTTGCTGCAATTGGTTGTACATGCTCCATAAAGACTTGCTGCATAATTTGTGTCATGGACCCTGATGAAGCTGATGTTGTTCATGATTCTATCTGCTTTGAAATTTCACATGATGGATCCATCTCCTTGGTTGTATTTAAGTTTAAAGTACATAGTTAACTGAATCATTTATGGTTTTCTTATCTTCTTGGAGTTGTGTTTGCAGGATGACATGCCTAAGGCATTTGCACACAGATGCACTTCATCATGACGACAAGGTATCACATTCTTCCTGATGCATGAAACTGGGTTAATCAATCTGTTCATAAGTACATTCCCGACTCTTGATGCATTCCCTATTCCCCATCATGTTCCCCTTATCCTATTCAATTACACCCCCTTGATACATTCTACTCATCCCAGAGCTCTTGATACACTGTTGCACACTGTGTTTTTCTAAGCAGTTACAATGCAAAACACAATACATTGTACATGATACAAAGGTAAGCACACGAGCACGAGGACAACACTGAAAGCAAGCTCTTTCAAAAAGAACAAAAATAAGGACAAAAATGTGAAAAAAAAAGATCAAAGAGAAAAATACACGAAAAAGGTCTTTATGACCTCATTAAGATCATAGACCAAAGACCATTGGCTCTTCTCATACAAGCCCTAGGTGGGAAGGTAATTTTCTTGGAAAAATAGTTACACTCGTGTCTCAAATGATCATGTTGCACATCATCGCGTGGCTTTGGCTATTTACAATAGGCTCCCTTAAACACTCTACAAGAGTCTTGTTTCTCCAAAGAACACATCTCCTATCTTGGTTCTGAGTCCGCTAAACACTGGCTACTGACAAGGACTAAAAATATGACTTGTTCACGTGAGAGCATTCCTCTCCCAAAATTCCAACAAAAATTATAACCCTTGATCAACTCTTAATTCCCCCCAGTTACAACCAATCCCCTTGCATCTTGAACTACATTTCCCCAATCCCATGTACTTTTGAACACGGTGCAATGACATCTAGCCAGGGGTTGATGGATATTGCTTCGTACTTGCTTGGTTGTGGTGTTTTCTACTTCTTTGTTGATGCCTCTCAGGTGGATTCCTCTATATGTCAACAAAGAGGGGCCAATGAAACACCACTAATTTCAGACTAACACTATGAAATGAGAACAACTTAGAGCCTTTTGAGCTTTTGGGAGGAAAAAATTTGACTAAGGCATGGAACTCACGTCGAGCTTGTCCAGCTGGGCTTACCCTTAGCATGAGCAACTCCAATGACTTCAAGATTAAGTCAAAGATGGTCCAATCTGAGGGTGCAAGTCATCTTCATAGGGCCACTATTTTCCACTTCAAATTTTAGCATTCGGGAGTTCAGATTTTAGGATAGATTGCACAAATTTTCTTAGTCACGCTGAGGTTACGCTTAGGTCACGTTCAGCTCATGCTGATAGCATGAGTACTGATCATGCCCAATGTGAACGAACTCCAAGAGTCTTAAAATCGAGTCAAAATGGTTTAATTTTGAAGGTGCAAGTCATCCTCAAGGTCCATTAATGACTACTTCAAGTCCCAGACTCCAGAATTCTAGACTTCAGGTCCAAAATTACAAAGACTTTGTTACTCACGCTTAGGTCATACTAGGGTCACACTCAGCTCACGCTAGCAGCGTGAGCCCAGCGTGAGATACCAAAAGTGGCTCAAATCGAGGCACATCCAAGCTTAGTTTTCAACATGTAGTTTATTCTCAGGGTCAACCACAATCAGGTAATTTTTGCACTCAAAGAACAAGCATCAAAGATCAAAAATTTGTGTGTAATGTATCATTTTCATCTTACTCATGCTCAAGTCATGCTGAGCTCACGCTGGCAACGTGAGTCTAGTGTGAGTACTGATCACACCCAGTCGAAAGCATGCCAAACACATGCTGAGGACACGCCAAGACAAAATAAACTCATGCTAGAAGATTTTGTGAAATAGAAATTCCTTAAATATCCACAAAACCACTCACATCGGCACCCTGCAGTAGTCAATCCATGGATCGAGAAGTTCCAAGTGAACTGGAGTCAATTTCTCTTGTTGTACACTATCATTTTTATTGTAAATTTTCACCATTTTTGAGCTTGTCAAGCTCTTACATTCCAAATTGTATCTACTTCTATGGGGGTGTAAGCTAGCTGGCGTAAGCCAATACATGTTGTAAGATACAGTGCATCTGATCAAGAATGTAGCCTACCTATGCACATCCAATTCACACGTAGTTGTCCATAAAACACCTATCACATGATCTGTTTCCCTCTTATCTCTTAGTTGTTGATCTCATCCATGTATTCTGCACCTGAGCCTAGTGAAACCTTATAAATACCTCATCCATTCACATAAAGGGGGTTGGCAATTTTGGAGGTTGATGGCTTTGGGAGCATCGACTTACAACTTTGAACGCTTGGGTGCACGTGATTCCTAGCATCCAAGCACATGAAACACATCACTCCTAGGCTTAGTGCTTGACTTTCCATCCACACACAAAACTACACTTTTATTGGTTCACATCCTTGTTAAGAAATACAATATAGTTGATTATTACCTGCTATTACATTTTTTGCTCTGTTTTTTATCTATTTCATGCTTCTGTATATGCTTTGTTTACATTTCGTATGTCACCAGTTATGATAACCCTAGTGCAAGCCATAGCTTATGCTCAGGGAAGTCCTTGGTTGATTTTTGTGCAAACCATCCAAGGCACTCTACCTTCATTTTATTTTTCCAGCATGCCCTCACACGAAGGAAGGGTCAGTTGTGTCTCTCCGGCAATCTTTCAACATTTGTTTTTCCCTTCCAACCTCACATTGATGATTTTAGTCAGCACATCCTCTTTGCAAAAGTGAAGATTCATTTTCTTATATTTTTATAACTATCCTATTTGTTAACATTCTTGGACATGGATATCTAGAATATGTAACACCTTTCAACCAACCATTAATGAAGTTATTCTTTGTGATCAACTTACTTTGTCTACTTCCTTTCTTTGCATTTGGAAATTTCTTTGACCACTTATTTTCTACTTTGTTTAGAAGTTTCAATGTGTAGTTATTTTTTAGTAGCAAGAGCATAACTATGACCTTTCTTCAAGATTCAAATATTATATTCTAAAATATGTCACTTTTGAGTTAAAACTTCAAGTAAAAAAGGTCCTAGTGGACACCGAATAATTAAATTTTTTCTATGGTATTAATTCCTTTTTGTTTTGGAGGCTCAAGAATGGCAAGCTTTTAGCTTTTGTTGCTATTTTTTCTTTATTTCTGATTGATGTGGCTTTTTATTTTTAAAGATATTTTTCTCCTTCTTTTTACAAGAAATCCTTTAGTAAGAAGTGAGAAGCTATTAGAGTACTTTTGAATAAGGGCAATGCCTAATTCTTTTTTTACTAGAGAGGGGAGGTTTTCTAGGATTAGTTGTATGGATGAAAATGTGAACCATCCTAGAGAGGGCACTTGATTGACATTGTACTAGTTTGGATAGGTTAGTAGGTCCAAAAGTGTCGTGCTTATGCATGGGAACCATCCTAAAGAAAGGACATTTCTAAGATTGTGATGGAGATCTACTAGCATTATCATTTCTGTGTATGTTCATAGCACAAGTGGAATTCTCTCATCAATGTTGTGGTGTTGAACCTTCTTGTGTTACTGGTGGTGACATATGGTAGAGGGAAGTATGAGAATATTGAGGATATGATAGGATGAGAGGTGAGGTGGAGATATCATGGAAGATGTTGCCAGATGATGATATTCAAAAGAGTGGGAGTAGTGATTTGAGGTATAGGAAGTAGAACTAGTTGGGAAAATAGGTTGTTGAACATAATATTCATACAGGTTTAGTTGGCAATAAGGGTAGTATTGGTTTGATGATGCCCTTCTCCACAACTGTGGGTTTTGCAACTATGGTTGATGATAGTGGTTTTGAGGCTAATAAGAAGTCCCATTAGGATAGTACGGTTGGTTATAGGACTATCTATAATTACCTTGTGAGTAAGGTAATTTCCTAGGCATTTTCTTTTGTACGAACTTGGGATTCAATGCAAAAGCCTAGTACTCATGTAGATGTAACATGATTGGGCAATATCCCTTCGGATGGTCATATATGCAAATGTCATATCCATCATCTTGTTTGATGGTTAAGTCTATAGCCTCTTCTTCTACAACCATTTCCCCTTTCTACCAATCAATGTTCTTACATGTCTCTTGGTTCCTTTTCCTCCTTTTATTGTGGTCACTTAATTTGTTTTGCATTACTCTCTCCTCTATGATTTCTATGCAAGTTGTAATTTTCTCATTTATCCATTCTGACATCTTATCTAGCTTTTGTTCAGCTCATCAATAGACTTTTGTATTAGCAAGGTTTATTATGAAGTCACCTCATCAAGAGTTGCCTCTTTTTCCTTATCATATATGTGGACCCTTTTCTTTTGAAGAGTTGGGTCCCAGTTATTTTCCTCTACTTTTTCTCATTTACATAGCTTTCCTTCTGCTTTTGTTACTTGCCTGATTAGCCTTTGTATCTGATGGGCTTTTAATTCGTATAATTGACCTTGGCCATAAATCCCAAGGATCTCTCTTATTTGATTACAACATCTATCTATGATGCAGAAAAGCTGCTCTTTTTAAGAGAAATCATGGCTAGGACATCTATGTAATAGTAAATAGTATCTATCTAAGGCCACATCCAAGGGTTCATGATTTTCTTGCATCCACCCTTGGAAACTATCACATAGGTTTGCTATTTTTTGTTGAAAAGTTGCAACATTTTGAACCATTCATGGATGAAACTTGATTCGAACAATCTATACCAACTTTCAGCTTCATCTATTTGTGTCCTAGGGAAGTGCTTAAGCTCTTGCCACTTATTTTTAATATTTTGAAAGGCATAGGTGTCATGGAAGGCTTATAAGTAATGTTGTGGATCAGAGTTATAACCTCCCCTAAATTTAGGAATGCTATTCATGTCAAGACATTTGATGTGGCTATCCCTTTGATGCCTTTGGGGTATTTGGATTGCCTTTCTAATTTGTGTCAGGCCCCTAATAGCCAACAAGGGTTCATTTGTACTAGACACGCCATGGTGATAATCTATATTTCTATTCATTTGATTGTGATGATCTTGGCTATGCTCATTTTGATGTCTTTGATTTTACCCTTGGGTTCGATTTCCATCTTTATCTTAATCCCATAGTGGAGCTCTATCTCTATACCTACATTCATCTTCATCAAAACTAGACATTGAAGAGGATGAGGAAGATGAGGAACTAGGAGAATCACCATGGCTCATATAGTTCTCTCTATGGTCCCTTCATTTATCTTTTCTAGGTTTAGAGGAGGTTCAAAGCCTTAAGGCCCTCCTTGATCTAGGACTTACTCCATCTCCTTTGGGATTTTCTTCATTAGGTGAACCTAGTCCTTGAGTGTAGTAAAGGTCTAAATGAGCATAGGAAACCCCTACTTAAGGTTGTTTAGTCCAATTTTCTTTAGTGTAAATCTTATCATTTCTCATCATGTGATGCAGTCTTGGTCCTATGTGAAGAAGACATGATTTTACCTGATAACATGTATGAATTAAAATATTAATATTTTCTAAAATATAGATCATTAATACCTTTATAGTAATCGTGCATAATATAACAAATCTAGATAACTAGCACCATGTTTTTATTCTTTTGAATTAATTCTTTCATGAATTTTGTTCTCTTTATTTTTTAAGAACTCATTGAATACAATGGGTCTTCGGTAAAAAATATAGGGCTTGTTTGGTTACATGAGTGCATCCATGGATATTGAACTTGTAGAGATGTTGAGTTTACAAACTCATGAATACAAAGATATTTTACTAGGCAAAAGGGCCATCACAACCCATGGAAAATTGACCAAATCATGGAAGGAACTAACAACAACATCAATAAAAATAACTTTAGGAGTAAGTAGTTGAGGCTACCCATTGTACTAGATCCCTATGTGAGGATCTTGAGGTGGAATCTGCTCATCAAATTCCTATAGTAGAAATAGGACAATTCAAGTAGGATGAATTTCTATGACCAAGACCTAATCTAAAGGTCACAATCACAAAATCTTTTCTAGAAAAGCTTCATACCAAGGAGATTTAGATCTACATCCTATAGGAGCTAATTTTTGGACCATTCCTAAAGATTACACTAGAAAAAGTTCGAATAAAACTTCAAGGGTCTTCACTATGGCTCATTCTCTCCAACAATGGGGAATGGTACATGGGGAAAACCTACCTCTTCTCAAATAATCGACAAGGAGATTCCACTATTAAAATAAAGGACATCACCATCTTCTACTTAGTTGAGGTCATTACTAAAGCTCTTAGATTGCCCAACATAAGGGCAAAGCTAGTGGAGATATCTACTCAAGTAAAACCAAAGTTTAAAAAACATCAATCCAACAATGTTATGGTGTGGAACACAAGGAGTAAGGTACCTTTACTAAGATGGAGTAAGCATACTTCAAGATTTTGTTCTATCACATTAATCCAATGGTGAGGTCAAGCAAGGTCATAATCTTCTTCACTTGGGCATGTGTACCTCTAACTAATTCCCAATTAATATACCATAACTCATCTTTCTTAAAATTAAAAAATATTTCAAGGATAATGAAAAGAGTAGGAAGACACTCTCCTTTCCATGCCTAATCAAAAAACCCTATAAAAAGGGAGTTATAGCCTGCTATTCAAATGATGTGGTCCATAAAGCTCCTGCCACATCCTAGTAGGAGATAATGAAAGATAAATTTTCTACAAAGATTTAAGAAGAGGATCAACTACCATCATAACCACTTGCAATACTAGAGATAATATCTAAAATGTTGGTAGCTATAGATCGACTAAGAAAACTTAGAGAGTAGTAGTTGCAACAACAGCAAGCCTTCATAGGTGATGAAGAATATTTAGTATATCGTCTAGTGATGAGCCACCTAAATGAGGTTACTAGAATCATCACCTAGTTAGACAGAGAAATGACACCATAGTTCCTAATACAAAGGAACCAAGTACTTCTCTTCTCCAATCCTAGTACCAAAGGGGTTATTGTGTACATCCTACGATAAGTGTTTCCCAAAATTTCTTAAAATGTAACAACCTTCTTTGTCATGCTAGAAGAAGGTGAAGAAACAGTAGTCCTAGTCATGCCACATAATGGCTAAGAAACAATAGTAAAGGTGGTGGTAGACCATGTTGGTGAAGCTTTAAGTGCTCTTGTTGCATTTTTTATCATATTTATGCCATGGTAGATGTATAGGAATTAGCAGGAGTAGGGAGTGAAAGGATGTATACTACCCAATACAAGGAAGTGTTGGAACAACTGGTGGGAGCCAGGTAGATGATTTTGGAAATCTTTAATTTCCTAGAAGATACATCAACCATCCATTCATAGCTATTGGAGATGAGGGGTAATTTGTTGATTGTCAATGCCCAACACTAGAAGGCCAATGCTAGTAATTAACAATTGGTCATCAAGGTTGCAGAACTTCAAGCTCATCTATATGATCCTATCATTTTTAGGCTAGAACGCACAAGACATGAAACTTTCCAACAGGTTCAGCAAATATACCAAGAGGCCAAAAATGCTAAGGAGATGTTCCCAACACTACCTGTATTTATAAAGAAGTTAGAAGGGGTGTTGAATAAGTTCCCTAATTTAAAATGCTACAACCACTAAAACACATATAAATTTTATGTGGTTTCCAAACCTGGGAATGTCCACACTTGGAGGTCACAATTTGTGCATACCTCCATACTTTGTTTCTTTAAAATGTAGTTTGAAGGGCACCATATCCTATAAAAGCTTTGAAGTCTGCACTAGAGTATTTCATCATTGTGAAACCACTGAACCCTACAAGGTCTTAACAAGTTGAAAATGTGGTTTAGAGGATCCCATAATCTTTACAAAATTGAGCTATGAACTAGAGTGTTTTTTTTTCTGCAAAACTACTCAACCCCATAGGATCCCTACAAGCTCAACAAAGACATATTCTCACAAGAAGCACATCAACCCTGTAGGGCTACAAGAAAGAAAGAAAAGATACAAGGAAAGAATTTAACTTGAGCTACAAATCCTTGTACTTGAAGCTCAATAGAATCAATACATGTNTTTTAATATGTCAAAACCTTAAAGAAAATGGAGAATTTAAAATGTGTGTTTGTGATTGTGATCTTGCAAGACCATACAAGAGTTAATCAAGAAAGAACTTCAAATTAAGAAATAAGACATCAAGAATGAGATCCATGATGAGATGACAAAATGAAGACTAAGTGGACTAGATGAGAGCATGGATGGAAACGAAGTCTACAAGCCAAATGAAGATGTTTTGAAGACTTTTGAGAAGTCTAAGGATCAAAGAAATGCTTCATATCTCAAATTTCTTCTAGAGAGTAGATGTCTCACAAAAATAACAGATGTCTATCTCTAAGGATAGACATCCATTGGCAGACATCTAC
>MNCI01029140.1:372800-394583 GCA_015680685.1 Gnetum montanum | reverse complement strand
CACTATCATGGTTATGATTCTCCTTCTTCACTTTCATCATCTTCTTCATCTTCTCCTTTAGTATTTAGATGTAGTCATAAAGAAAAAGACCATGGGGATAAAGGTAGGTGAAGTGAAAGTCATAGGTGAAATAACCAGGAAAGGGGACGAGGGCACTCTAGAGAGTCATGATATAGAAAAAGGGAGAGTAGTAAATAACATAGACATCATAGATGCCATGGACGAGACAATTATGATGAAATCCTACTCGCTACTCAAAGTATGTTAGACATAACTAGGGCTATTAGAATTCCAACAAGGCACTAGAAAGATAGTAGGATCAAGAGATTAGATATGAACAATATCCCATGATTTGAAGGGGGATACAACGTTGATCCTTAGAATCACTTACAAGCATTTTATAATGCATGTGCCTTACAAAACATAGAGAATGAATGAAAAAAAATTAAGTTGTTCCCCTAAATACTAGTTAAAGAAATAGAAAGCTGGTACTAGTCCTTAAAACCAAAATCCATTCATAGGTGGAGTACTATGTTAGAACTATTTAATGACAAGTACCAACCGTACTCCTGAGTGTCTAACTTGCGAAAGCAAATCCAAGGCTGGAAACAAGGAGGACATGAAACCTTCAATGTTGCCATGGGCCGATACTATGCACTATTACATCATTTTCCTAGCCATAGTTATTCGCAAAGGGATCAACTACGCCATCTCATGGATGGGCTTAGGCCTAAAATGAGAAGAATCCTTGGGACTTATGCCCAAGGGAGACTATTCGAGCTTAGGTCCCATCAAATTCAAGGACTATTGGAGCAAGTTGTTATGGAAAAAGGTGAGCTACGGAAGAGAGAAAGTCCAGAAGAGTATAACTGAGATCCTTCCCTTTGGAAGAGGGGAGTAAGAGTTTGTGAGGATGAAGAAGAGTCACCGCTTGATGAGAAGGTGAATAGGAAAACTTTGCCTATCCAAAAGATGACGTTAGAAGTTTTGGCAAAGGTAGATCAAATGTGGGATTCCCTAGATAATAGATTTCAAACTTTTCTTAAAATAGTAGAGGATTCTATAGAGTAAGGTAGTGAGAAAAGAAAAAAAAAGAGATTGAACATGCACGTAGCAAGGGTAAGGGAAAATTTTCCATCATTAAAGAGGTTGTGGATTTGGAAACAGATAATGATAGCAAATGTGAGATATCTTAATATGACCATCCTAAGGGATGTTTCTCTATAATCTCAAATCAATAGGAGTTTGGGGTGTATGCACTCAACCCATAATTAAACAAAAGGTAAACACCCTAAAGTTTACCTTATCTTCAAGGTAACCCAAGGCAGTTTCACCAACCTTTAACATATTATCCCAATGGAACTCCACCACAACTGATTAAGCAATATCAACAATGGTAGCACCCAAAATCATGGAGAATTCCACCACCAAGGCAACATTATCCTTACCGGCAACCTGACTTGTATGAATATTACGTGGAGAAACCAATATCCCCATGTAACTCTATTGGTCATGTCACTCGTCAACCTCACTACCAAGCCCATGAGTATTATGGGACTCCCTCTTCTAGAGGTGATATTACACAAGCATGTCATCCTTCTCATCTAGCTGCATCTCTTCCACCAATAGCTCCACTACCACCTACTTCCATGATGCAAGGTGAAATCCCTACCCAGCCGTAGCAACATAACACCATGAGGGTTGTTAACTCTCAACCTACTGTTGGTTCCAACAACCACATGAAGAAAAGACTTTTCTTTGGAACGAAAAATCCAACTAAGTTGTTGCAATCATAAGAGGTTAATTCCCTAGACACCTTAGTATCAATCAAAACTTCAGAGCCCCTTTCAATCCAATCATCGCACTCAACGCATATGGTCATGCTAACACATGCCATCATTGATTGGATCAAAGTTGGCCACCTTCCCACGAAATTCTCTAATCCTGAAAGTCCTTTGATATACTTAAAAATTCTTGGAAATGTGCCATGCAAGGATCTTTTGGATTCAGGTTTCGGTGTGAACTTGATTTCCAATGATATTACGCATTGCTACATCATTGTCCGGGCCATGAATACACACAACCGGATCAGCTTTGCCACCTCGTAGATGGGCTAAGACATGAAACCAGGAGAACCCTTGGGACATATGCCCAAGGGAGATTATCAAAACTTAGGTCCCATGAAGTTCACAGGGTATTGGAGAAAGTAGCCAAAGAAGAAGTAGAGCTACAAAAAAGAGAAAGCATGGAAGAGTACAACCATGATCCTTCCATCCAAAAGAAGGGAGTGAGATTCTACGATGAAGAGGATGAGTCACCACTCGAAGAGTTGGTGAATAGAAAAACCTTGCTACTTCAGAAGCTAAGAACGGAAGTGGTGGCTAAGGTAGATGAGATATAGAACTCCTTAGATAATAGACTTGAACTTGTCCTGAAAATCGTAGAGGAGTCTAAGGAGGAATGAAGTAGTGACCATGACAAGAAAAAGTGGAGAGATTCAGGCCATGCATATGACAAGGGTAAGGGATAAATGACTACCACTGATGAGGTTGTGGATTTTGAAATAAAAAATGACAATGGATGTGAGATTTTCCAAGATGACCATCCTAAGGGATGTTGCCCAATAATCTCACATTTGCAAGAGTCCAGGGTGTATGCACTCAACCTAAGACTTAACAGATGGAAAGCACCCCGAAGGTTATCTTATCCCCAAGGTAACCCAAGGCAGTTCCACCAACTGTTAACATATTATCCAAGTGGAACTCCATCACAACCTATCGGGCAACACCAGCAATGTTAATGCCCATAGTCATGGGGGATGCCACCATCTAGGCAACAATACCCTTACCGGCAACTAGACCCGTATGGCTACTATGTGTAGCAGCCAGTTTCTCCAAGTGAATCTATGGGTCACGCAACCCCAAAACATCACTACCAAGTTCAGGAGTATTTTATAAGGACTCTTTCTCCTTTAGGAGATGCACCACATACATACCATCCTCCAAATCCATCTTCCTCTCTTACTCCGGTAGTTCCACTACCTCCTGCTCCAACAATGCAAGGGGAACTCCCCACTCAACCGGAACAACGTAATGCTACAAGAGCTATAAGCCTTCAACCCGCTGCTAGTTTTAGCAACTGCAAAAAGAGAAGACCTTTCTTCAAAACCAAAAGCCCAGACAAGCTCCCACAACCACAAGGAGTTGAGTCTATGTACACTCCTCTAACAATTAAGGCTTCGGAGCTCGCTTCAAACCAACAACATAGCTTAATTAATACGGTTATGTTAACACATACCGTTACTGACTGGATCAAGGTAGGTCACCTTCCTAGGAAATTCTCTGACCCTGGAAGTCCCTTAATCTACCTCCAAGCCATTGGGAATGAACCTCATAAGGCTCTTCTTGACTTAAGTTCTAGAGTCAACTTAATCTCACGAGAAATGTATAAAGCCTAGAACCTGCCATCATTTAAGATGAGCAATATTCAAGTAGAGCTGGCTAACTAGTCCATCACCATTCCCTTGGGATTGGTGGAGGATATCATTACCACTGTGTGTGATTGGTCATACCTAGCTAATTTCCTGGTGATAGACGTAAACAACAACGAAGTGGACTTCCCAATTATAATGGGAAGGGCATGGCTAAGTACAATAGACGCATGCCTAGGAATCCATGATCTTTCCTTGGAAATATCTAAGATAAACATTTATGGAAATATTGAGAAGAAGAAAGTTTCATGTATAACATACAGTGACTCAGAGGGTGATGACATGGAGGAATGCTCAGCATCTCCTACATGCAACTGGTGTGCCCTAGAAACTTAGATGCGAAGGTGCCTGTATGTAGCAACCACACAATAAGTGGACACCCAGTGGTTGATACCTAATCAAAAGAGCAACCCACCAACATGCTTGGAAAAAATGGGGGAACAACTCACGTCCATAACAAAAGCATAGATACATTGGAATATGAGCATTGCCAACTTCCATCCCTTAACCTGAAAACATCAATCAGGAGAAGTTGGACACTTCTAAGAAATTCAAATAGATGTTCATTATTTTGAATCTCTGCCTTTCCATTCAGTCATGGGGGAGATGGCCACCTATGCTAATCATTTGAGGCCCTTAGTTCTTTTAAGTTTTTGTTTTACACATTTTTGTTTTACAAATTTCTTTAACTTTTCTTGTTTCTGTCTTACAAAATCGTTCATACTTTTCCATTTCTTGTGTGTGTTATCCATCTTGTCAAGTTTGTCATTTAATAAGTGTTCTTCATGATGGTATGAACTGTTTTCCTATTGATTGCTAATGTTTGGTTTTTACCTTTAAGTTACGATGTTGATACTAAGGTATGGTTATTTTGATATGACAGGCAATGAGTCCACTTCATTTATACATCCATAAATTTCTATGGTCTCTCTCGGCTTGGGAAATGTACAGTCCCTTTCTAATAAGAACTATAATGAATTGGTGACTGGGCATTTCTCAAACTAAGGAAGGAATCAAGGATTGAAAAGGGTGTGGCTTCAAGGGAACTTGATGCATTTGTGTTGGCTATTCTCTGGGGTGCTTGGATGTTTTCTTCTTGAGTTTTCCTTTCCATTCTAACATTGCTCCATTATCGGGAAGCTGAGTTAATTAAAATAAAAACTCTTTGCATGGTGTGGTTCTCATGTATAAACACATTAAAAAAAGGAAAGAAAAAAAGGAAAAAAAGAAAAAAAAGTGATAATTCAAAGAACACCCCTTAGAAAAAAAAATCATTTAGGCTACAAGCACTAGTTATGCAACTCAAATAAAAATGTTCCCTCTAATTAAGTCCCTTCTTGCTTCCCATTCTCTTCTGCTTCATTTCGTCGAAATGGTGGTGGCTTTTTGATGGAGATATTCTTGTTACTTCAATAGGATGGGTTGGCCGAATGTATTAATGCAAAGTCATTGGATGTGGTTTGTTTGAGGCTAGACTTCGAATGGGATCTGCTAAGTCACATTAACCATGAAATACACAAGGTGTTGTACACCACCTTGTTCTTGAGATTCCATTCCATTCTTTTCTCTCCATCCATCTCTCCATTGTTCACCTCATTGCCGATTGTATCTGTAGTCCATATTTTAGGTGATGCATCATTTTCTTGTTGGTAAATTCTTGTGGTTAAGACTTTAACTATTGTTCCAAATGACATTCCTAGAGCCTATAGACTCTTTGAATGTGGGTTTGTCAAGGCATTAAGGGCATGAGCCTACTTTGGGAAGGACCCACTAGCATTCCTATTTGGTGCATCAATTAAATTCTTTCCCTTAACATTTTTGCAATCAACTTTATTTTGTTCATTTCCATCTTAACATCTATTTCACCAATGTTATAGTTGTCTCTTTTTCTTTGTCTTTCTTGTTCTTTATTTTTTCTCCATTCTATCACCACTGGAGGTTCGCTCTTAGTCATGGGGGTCTGGACCCAAATTTTTTTGATTTTCTCCTAACCCCTACACCTTTGGTAGCCACTATTATATCTCCAGACTTGCATCAGCCATACCACAATTCAGCTAATGGACCCTTCACCGAAGCAAGGTATTAATTGCATTATGATTCATTTACCCTTGCTAATATAAAGATTGTGTTGTGTGTGCAGATGGAAATCATGCAACAATGAATTGGATTTGGAGGGAACACTTGGAATGAAGCAGTGCTGAAAGTAGCTATGCAAGGAGCAAGACCGATGGTGTGCTTACAGATAGACAACAAAAGGTGCAACCTTGGTGTTGGCAGTAGCAGACTTCTTCTCTCTTCTCTCTTCTCTCTCAGCTACCAACAAAGGCCTGATGTCAAATGTATAAGGTGTTCACTCTTATTTTCATGAACACCAGTTTTATCATGTTTTGTAATGATGATTTGTTCACATGTCATCCCATTCACCATTAGTTCCATTTAAGTTAATAATCCCATACTGTCCCAATATTTTGTAAGGAACTCGAGGATGAGTTTTTATTCAGTCATGGGGGTATGATGGGACGCGATATCGAAACTCTAGTATGTAAATCAACGCTGATGTTAAAACTATCTACAAACAATGACATATTGTTAACTTGGCAGAGAAAACTAAAACATGAAAATGAACTGCAAATCAATGATTTAATTAATTCACTTTGCATCCCTGGAAGCAACCGGAATCTTACAAACTCGATCCATGCAATATATTCAAGCCAAAAAAGAAGCTGGAAAACTGATGAAACAGGTGAAAAGCATATCGAGTATTAAATGAGTTTCAGTGAATCTTCCTAATTTAGTGATCAAATGCAGAATGGCTATGTTAAAACTTAGCAAGTTTCTAATTCTAAAACCAAGGAACCCAATGTTCATTGGAACTAAAGAATATTAATTGAACTAAGGAGTAGTCACTGTACATAAATAAAAAGATAAATGCCATTATGTTTCTTTGTTCAATGCAAATGCAATGGCCATAAATTTAGATTTTATGATATTTTGTTTATTTGACTATTTAATTGGTGGAAATACTTTTTCTAGGTTAACAAATATGTGCTTGCATGGTAAGGGCTTTCATGTAGGCAACTTTGGGTTGTAGGAAAAGTTCTCCATAAAAGAATTCTAAAACTAGTGTATTCCCACAAATCCAAAAAATATATTTCATTTCAATATTGTTAGAAATGTTCATTCACTATTTTCAGTACATTATAAATTGTTTACGTTAAGAAAAAATGCACGTGGCATGTTGACTATCCATAAAGTTGCTTTACAATTGACAATCCATGAAGAATATGTTTTCTCATCACAGGGTGACGTTAGGTGTTGATACATGATTACAATATACAAATTTGATCTTCGAAGTTCTATTGATATTAAAAGTGTAACAATTATAGTAACTTGAATAAGTCATAGGGTTGAGGGGAAGTGGAAGTTGAGAGCACTGTGAATGAAACTCGGGAACAACCTTATAAATAAATGAGGATTAAAGGAGGAAACTTGAATCGAGGCACTATCAAATGTTCACACATACTAACTTGTTAAAAGATAGAATGACATAGAATTAGATGAGGCAAAGAGCTCTCAATATAAATAAGGAGGCAAAGAGCTCTCACACACATACTATCAAAGAGTTCATTTGAGGTAGCAATTACTACTAAGGATGCAAGGGTATCAGTATATCCATGTGAGTACCACCATAAAAATAAGTAGATGTGAAATAAAAATCAAAATACTAAAAAAAAAGGATTGTACATCAAAGTGATAATTATTCAAAAGATTTTTTCCATTTTTTTGTATAGGATAAGAGAGTTCAACTATACACATAGTGAAGAATTAGTGAACAATTTTACTCCTTCATCATCATCTTAACCTTGTTCCAATAAAATGGTATCACATAATCTAAGAATATATATTACATAATCCAATCAGATTTGAAATGGAGTTTAAAATCTCCAACCAAGTAGACCAACCCATAATTGAGCAACTTATGATTCACTATTTTTTTATTGAAACTAAAGCTTTATTATGTCTGAAGACCTATAAAATCTACTAGATATATTCTATAACTTGACCAAACAATAATGAGGTAGCAAGAAGAAACCATGCAAGTTTGTTTACAACAAAATTATAATATTGTCTCAAATTGATAGTCATATCATAGAAAGGAAACATATCCAACTCATCTTCAAGTGCCCCTAATTTGCACAACCTACAACTCATCTTCAAGAGCTCCTCACCTATACAACCTATAAGTATTCCCTTCAAGGAAATTGAATCTATCTTGTACATTTAATTCTAAGATGATGCAAACTTAAGTGAAACTTGCTATGATACTCTCATACTTGATTAGGATAACAACAAATAAGAAATAAGAATCACATAACTAACATGATTCAAAAAATTTTAAAAAGCAACAAGACAACAACCATAATAAAAAAATTGACATGGTACAACACTAGTTGCGAATTTCAACATTGCCTGTTGTTGGTCAATCATTACTTTGTCATGATTTTTTCTTTCATTGCACAACTTGTATAAGATATTAAAATTTTACAATGACTTTTCACCTATGCATCTAACAAAAGTGGTTCTGGTAATAAGCAAGGAAGTAAGGATTGGTAATTCCATATATGGTATTATGCTTGAGTACGTAGGCATTTGCAATGACTATGAATGGATTTTAATTCTATATTTGAAAAATAAAATAAAATATTATTGCAAAGTAACATTATTAATATAAAAATTATAAGTTGCTAAAATTAAAATTAAAATTAAGCTCTTTTTGTTTTTTTTTTGTTTTTGAAGGGTTGACTAGACAAATATTACATTTTTACAAAAAAACAAATACAAACTTTATAAATTTACCCAGCATCAATAGATGCAAGAAAAATAAATTATATATAAGTTTTTCTTTTAACATTATTATGCTATCCCAAATAACAAACACATGCTGCCCATTTAAAGGTTCCACTCATACAACATATAGGTGTATTTTTCTTAGAGATTTAAATTCATATTTCACCTTCAATTCTAGAATGATATCCCTGTAAGCCAAGTTTACTAATAGTTGATTGGAGTACTAATTAAAATATAGTGACCCTGTGCGGGGCGCTCACCCCCCGGCGGCTGAGGGTACCAGCGGTAGACAGAGCCATGTGTCGGCTCGGGGAGGGCGCGTGGCAATCCCTCTGTCTCTGTGGCAGACGTGATGCAGGATACCCATTACCCGGATGCTGATCAGGATCAGCATCGTCCTAGGCCGCCTCAGGTGAAGGACCCACCGGATACCACGCTCAGCAACCCGAAGAATAAGTCACCAACCCCTCGGCCTCAACCCGCACAACGCTGGTTTGAGGGCATCCTTCAGAACGGCAGGGCTGGAATCGCCCAGGTGATCACAGAGAATCAGCGCCGCCTCGCTGCGGGGTTAGCGGCGCAGGCACCAGCTGACTGGCAACAGCCTGGCAGGTAGTGTTTCTGTCGGCTCCTGCGTGTGTTGCAGGTTCGGCTTTTGTTGTTGTTTTTAGTCTTTGAGTTTTCTTTGCCGGCGCGCGGTTTCCCCGGCCCCTGGATTGTGCCCTCTGGGACGTGGGATCAGGTGCTGAGTGTTGGGTGGTGGGTGGTCCGTCCCTTTCGGTCATGGGGGGCTCTTGCTGTGGGGCCACGATTGCTGGCCCGCGCTACGTTGCAGGCGTAGCTCACCAAATTTTTTTCGGAATAGATAATTCGCTCGACCTTTTCCTAAAAAAAATATAGTGACCAAAAATCTAAGTTATTAAATATAATGTAACATAAATAAAATTATTTCTTACATAAACCCTCACATCTTTAATACCGTAAGGTATAAAAATTTTGACCATTTTAATTAATGTAATGTTTTCTGTGCTTCCCATGTTTTTCGTTCCTCATATCTAAAGGTTTGCTCCTGCATTGTATAATGGAACTTAACATTTATAACAAATTTTAAATTTTTATAATTTAAAATATTTTGCCAAAATTTTAAACTCAAAATTAAAATGCAAGGACCCACGTGAAAATGGCATAGCTTTTGATGTTTAGATTTTGACTGGACAGAATGTTGTACAGGCCTCTGATAAAGCATGATCACGATATTCATATGGTAAAGCTTGAATGGTAGCGTCGTCACAGGCTGCCAAACGTGTAAATAAGGCTCACGATGGATAAACTCCACATTTAAACGTTCACCAAAGAGGAAGTCCTCTATTAGAGCAATGGCAATGGTAGTGGATTGCATGCGATGCAATGCTGATTATAGTTTATGAATCGTAATTTACGATTCATGGCAAACTGTGTGATAAATTAAATGGTAACATTGAAGCTGATATATGTGCCACTACCCATGCATATCTGTTCTCTTTTGTTAATATTTACAATTTTAATCTGATTCCTTATTTACAAAGGTTTAAATATGAACGATATAAATTGAATCGTAAAGATAACATTCAAGAAAAAAAATCACTATAAAACACTAAACCTTTGAATTATGTAAATTAGTGAAAGAGATGCCTTGGTAGTAAATTTGAAAAATGATTCCTTTTTTACAAAGGTTTAAATATGAACGATATAAATTGAATAGTAAGGATAACATTCAAGAAAAAAAATCACTATAAAACACTAAACATTTGAATTATGTAAATTAGTGAATGAGATGCCTTGCTAATAAATTTGAAAAATGGTCTTGGGTGTAAATTACGTGCAGAATGATAATGTACAAAATTCAGCAGGACGGTACTATTAATATATTATAGGGTTCATGACATTGTGTATATGACACAATGTGCATCAAACTTCATCATTCTATCAGAAGATCACAAATCAGGCTAACCACTAACTAGTCGTTACACATGACTGTATTTAGTACAAACTATATATTTGCCATTGGATAGGTTTAAAATGATCCAATAAATCTCTCTTCTCTAATATTACATAGATGCAGTGAAATTCCAAATGGCAACGCAGTGGGTTATTTCATAATACAAAATTAGTAAATTTCTTTTCACCTCACATCTCCTTTGGGTCACGCACTACTGGCCGCATGCACCTGCATGCCATATTTTTTTTAACTATCAAGTCAGAGAAATTTAGCCTTCATTACATTTGCGTAAATAGAAATTGAAGGAAATCCTCATCCTTCCTTTACGTGTTTATGCAAAACACATATGTATGCATGGCTTGGTCCTTGTTTAGACCGAGATTCATGCTGCAGCAGCTGGTAACAGAGCAAGAAAAACGCAGAATAGTAGTTCAGCCAGCCGTTCAGAAACACACATCTTTGGAAACTCATTGTACATTTTAAATTGAAAAGTTAGAAACTTGTAGGGAATGTTCATTCCTCCTTTTAGTTTCCAGAGTCTACTCAGCCTTCCACCAGGCAACAATGGCGGCATGCACACCAAAGTCATTGTTAACTTAGCCTTTCACTCTACAATAATGGTGGCATGCCCAACAAAATTGCTGCAAACACATACTTTTAGAAAACTGAGTTATAGGTTCTTCTCTAAAACCGTCAGGCCAGCCTCCGAAGGTTTCTGCAGGCAACGGCTAAAATGCGCAAAATTGGAAGGATGTTATGTAGCAAATGTCGCAACCATCTAGAAAACAATCATGGTGAAATAAAACATGGTGGACCTATGGATTTCAGTGTTCAGCAACAGTATCAGGTAGCATCAGCATCAACATGAATACAAGGGTGACCTCCATATTGTCGTTTCTAGATCTACTATTGCTGACCGACGACAAATCCTCTGTCACCGCCGACTGCACCTACGACGTTGAGCTCATGGTGAGGTTGGTGGAGAACTTTCTCATGCACCACCACATCAAGGACATAGCTGGTGATTTTGAAACTTTGGAGGAGACGGTGGGGGGTGGCTACAAAATTCCTCAGGGAGCGCACGTTTTCATCAAAGCATGGGCAATTCAGTGTGATATGGGGGTTTGTCCGGAGTGCTTACGATTCATTCCAGAGTGATTTCTGGAGATGGAGGCAAAATGGATGCCCCACTTATATGTGAATTGTAGAAACTACATTTGTTGCAATCATGGTGCCAGAATAGCTTTACAGCGAGGGAATGACAGCGTAGGTGGACATTTTCAGCTCCAGCATGGTGTTGCTGGAGATGGTCTATGGTCCCCATTGTGTGGAAAGCGCAAGCGGTGAGTAGATTTGGTACATGCCATTGGTGGCTTTCTGGAATGCCTACAAAGGATTGTTGCAGCAGATGTGGTATGTGACCATGGAAATGGCAAGATGAGAGAGGATGTAGTGGATGCACTTCTTAGCTATGAACCCGATGGAGCCACCAGTTGCTCTACAAGTTTCACGATGGTAGTGGACGTGCTTATCCAGGGGTGGTGCAGCCATCCCCATCATAGCAAGATGAAACCCATCACGATTTTCTTGAGCGACGGAGGCAACGACGATGGCATTAATCCTATACATTTCAGCAATCATCTCAAGAAAGCAGACCTAGAATCAGAGTGCACCCCTCATCAATGTGTTTCTGTTTTATAGTTTCTGCAGTATTTCTCTCAGCCCCCATTTTGTTCCTTGACACACAAGGTCCAACTTAAAATTTTAAGTCCCTAAAATGTTTTCTCTCTATATCATTGCCTTGGAATTGCAGAGCCTTTCCTGATATCATCTTTCGCTATCCTTTGGATTCTAACTATTTTCAAACCTTTGCATTTTTGGTTAGGTTTTAATCCTTTTGCAAGTTTTTCATGGGTTTTGATCACGTTGTAGGATTATGCGGACCACAACATGTTTCTTTTTGATCCGTGTTTTGACAACCACCCTGCTTATGTTGGTCCTCTTCGTTGTGGTTTCTTCTAAAGCTATTTTCTTTAGCTTCTTCAGAACCTCTAGCTGTTTCTTCTCTGGCAGCATTGCAGATCATCTCTCCATTGTCGTTGAAGTTCTTTGTCCATTGCTGTTTTCAGCCGAACATCTACATACATGACATTCTCTAGTGTTGGAACTCTCATGTCCACCATTCAGACATGAGGATTCCCCTAAACCCTTAACACCCTTCGGCTCTGTCATCCAGATCCGATTTGTTGAATGTTTCATGTTTTCCTTTGAAATACTGTCTATAATAGTTTTTTCAGTACATCGTCCCACCCCCATTTTGTCTTTGACGAATGGGGTTTGCTCAAATTTTAATGAGCGGGAGTTTCAAATTTTAATGAATGGGAGTTTCAAATTTTAATGAGTGAGAGTCTCAAATTTTAATGAGCGGAAGTTTCAAATTTTAATGAGCAGGAGTTTCAAATTTTAATGAGGGGAGTTTCAAATTTTTGAAGTTGGAACACTATTTATACATGTACTAGCATGCTCATTCCCTTGCCTTTATAGCTTTAGCTGCATTGCCTAAACACATTGATGAGGGGTGCAAGTCCCCAAAAACATTTTGTGTCACAAAAGACATTGTGCAATGCTTTGAGTTTTCTATTACTTTTTGTCTAATAGTGTTTCTATTTTATAGTTTCTGTAGTATTTCTCTTAGTCCCTCGTTCTTTTCCTTGACGCACAAGATCCAACTTAAAATTTGAAGTCCCTGAAACTTTTTCTCTCTATCTCGTTGCCTTGGAATTGTAGAGCCTTGCCTAACAACATCTTTCTCTGTCCTTTGGATTCTAACCATTTTTAGACCTTTCTGTTTTTGGTTAGGTTTTAATCCTTTTACAGGTTCTTCATGGGTTCTGATCGCGTTGCAGGATTATCCAGTCCACAACATGCTTCTTTTTTATTCATTTTTTGACAACTGCCCTGCTTACGTTGGTCCTCTTGGTTGTGGTTTTTTCTGAAGCTAATTTCTTCAGCTTCTTCACAACCTTTGGTTGTTTCTTCTCCGATGGCATTGCAGATCATCTCTATGTTGCTGTTGTAGATCTTTGTTCGTTGTTGTTTTTAGCTGGACATCTTTGTACATGACATTCTCTAGTGTTGGACCTCTCATGTCCACCATTCAAACATGAGGATTTCCCTAAACCCTTAACACCCTTCGGCTCTGCCATCCAGTTCTGATTTGTTGAATGTTTCATGTTCACCTTTGAAATACTGTCTGTTTTATGCACTTTACATTTATGTTATTAGCACAACAATTCATTTTGATCAATTAAGAAAATCATTAAATTACACTTAGTACAATCTCTTTGAGCATGTGTGTAATGCTTAGTAACCCAATAATAATTAGCATTTGCTAATCACAGCAGTGTTGCACTAGTTCAGGATGTGTACAACAAGTGAGAATGGATACTAGTGTTAAGATTTATCAAAGCCTAGTTAATTAGTAGTTAAGTTAAATTAATCACTTAGTTATCTCTCTCTCCTTCCTTATTAGCAGTAGGACATAAAAGCATAAAATCTAGAAAAATCATATGCCTCAAGCTTACTTAGCCATACAATCATGACATACAAGTAAGCTTGGGAAGACAACAATGAACCAACCCATCCTTGTTCCACAAAGGCGCATAGGCACTTAGTCCTTGGAATTTGACTAAATCGTGTGTGAAACACTCGTATTCATATGGTTAGGCATAGAGGTACCTCACCACTCATCATGGGTCCTATTCACCCCTATAAATACCAACATTTGGTTACACCAATGAATAACTTCCATTCGACCCTTAGAAAAACTCTTGCAGTTTGTTTTCATAGTTTACACTTAGCGATAGAGTGAATGCCCGCAGTGTCGTATTGAATAGTTGAATGGAATCTTTATTTGAGTGGATTGTACTTGGGCATAGTCCATGAACGACAAGAAATATCAAGATTATTTACCACCATTTCAACATCCACTTAGTTTCTTTATTTTTCCTAGCTAATTTCTTTACTTAGTTTAACTTTCATTTCTTTAATATGCTTACTTTAGTTTAGTCCTTTACATTTCTCAAGCACTTTACTTTTTCATGTTCATTAGTAAGGAAAAATGAGTACAACTAGTTTCTAGCGTGTAAGTGTAATCATTTGGTAATCCCAGTAGTGTTATTGCTTGGTTCACCGAATAGTATAACACTTGGTAACCCAGTAACCATTACATGAGCCCAAGATATGTATAGAAAGCTAGAAAAACTGCTCATTACCATAGGATAAAGTAGATTTGCATTTCTATTATCACATAGAATTAGATTTTATTCTCACTTTCATTATGTTTGCACTTAGAAGTAACTTGAGCCTACAATATCAAGATATCATATGCCTCACTTAGAGTTAAACTATATACTTACACTTCACTAACTCAAAGTGGAAAGACAATGATCACAAATTGATTATCAACTTCTAGCATACTTACATTGTCCATCCACGGATTATGATTTGGTTGAGCATGTGCACTCATGACTTGTATGGTATATTGTTGGGATACCCAACCACTCATCACATATTGTAATGAAAGTTCAGCAACCAATGAATCATATACATCATTAGAAAAAACAAGATCGAGTGTCTTAATTACATCATCATTGGAAGAAGATATCATAACTTTTTTCTTATAAGCTTGTAGATCTACTTGTTGAGAATCAACAAAAATTTCTACATCAATAAAATAAGTAGAAATTTCAACATTAGTTGAAGAATATGTGAGTAATATAGAATCCCCCATAGTGGAATTCTAAAAAGATAAAATTTGCTAAAGAAAAACTGAAGTGAGAAAAATTAGCTTCTATAGTCCTCCATGTTTTGTTGACTAATATAATTTTCCGTTAATTTTTTAGAAAGTTCGTTAAGAAATTTTTAGTTTTCTTGGTCCCATTAGGCATATGAAGTCTATTTTTACAACTTTTAATTTTTGTCAACATTTTTTTATTGAAATGAACCTTCTCAATTGTAAAAAAGAATTGGTATTACAAGCAGGAGGGAAGACTTTAATTCAACCAATTACATATTATAATATTTCTAATTCTTGAAACTTTTTCTATCATCAAGGATAGTTATTTAATGTTAATCCTTTTCTTCTCATGAAAAAATATTTTGAAAAAAAAAGGAAAACTGTGTTGAAGTTGAATATAGTAAAAAACAATATGAAGTTGAAGATGTGAAAAATCAAGTTAATGTTAATGATAAGAATGATCAAATGAAAATAAAGAATTCGGAAAAGACAAAAGCTATTGTGTATAATGTTATTGCCACTAGAGAAATTGTTAGGTAGCTTGGATAGATAGATCATAAGGCTTTTTCTTTTTTTGTTTGATAAGAATACTACTGATTGAAAAATCAAAACTAGTTTTGAGAAGAAGGTTATAGTTGATGGTGAAGATTTTTGATGTAACATCAATAACAAGCAACGTGGTGAAGATCTTCCACAAGTGCTACCCATTTCGTGCTTTGATACAAATATTGGTATTAAGCCAAAACTCTCTATCTCGAATCATTTTACTATTTTAATTTCAAGTATGAATATTGAAAAGTGATGCAAATTTTCTTTACTTATTTCTTTTTTCAAAGTATCAATTATAAGGTTATACATGTGAACAGATAGTTCTGAAGTCAAAACTTTTAATGATGTCTACATAATGTTAAACTTGTTAGGTACTCTTGACGGAGAAGCTCTAAATCATGGGTTTGATTTTGGTGATCTATGTTGAGTTATATAAAGTTCTAATTGGACTATATACCTTAGAGTGTACCTATGTTTTACTTATATCAAGTTCCAACAAACCCTCCTTCCCTACACCATACTCTCCCTTTCCCCTCCCCCCTCCTCTTCCCCCTCCCCTTGCCACCACACCGCCACCCCCACCTACAAAAAAAAAGAACTTATTATGTACTTCAATTTTCTTTGTTCATTATCAATATTTTTTGGGGGCTTAATACCTAGTATTACATCATTAGTAATTAGATGAAAGAAAATAATTCTAATTTGTACACTTTTGAGAAGTAAGCACCAAATAAAATGGTTAATCTTCGAAGGTGTGGATGATTTTCAAATAGCTTTATTCTTTTCTTCCAAAAGTTTCAATGAGTAATTTACTTTCCAAGTATTGAATTTTGTCAAAATAGTATAATTTACACTAAATTATGTGCATGTTTTATAATCCTTTCCTAACAAAAGAGGGTCACCTACACAAGTTCTTTTTGGCCATTGGCCTTTATGAAGAGCTAGATCTTTGTTTATTTATATAAAGTATGTGCATGTTTAAAATTAAAAATACCCAACAAATATTTTAAATAAAACATTATTCAAACGTCCAAAACACCATCACAAATTTCAATTAAAATAGCAACCGTAATAGTATTTTGATTAGTAAAACATTAAATTTTTCATCATTTACTTTAAAAAACCTTACATATACTAGTTAAAAATTTTTAACTAAAACTTAAGCCGATGAAAGCTGCTATGGGAACACATACATCATCATCATCGTAGTTTTATCCTAACAAAATGGATCAATTACATGAGTTATTCTTATTAAATTTTTAAAATGTTTTTGCTAAGGTTTTTGAATTCTGCCAATGCCTGTAAATAGTCCCTTATTAAAAAGAGGAGGGCTAGCATCAAGTTGAGTTCTTATTCAAATTTTGTATATTGTAAGTACATGAAATCAAGTTGAAAGCCATCCAAAATTTAGGAATCTTTACATGAAAAAAGTACATGAAATCGTGTTGAAAGGCATCCAAAATAAGTGAAGAATTCTTACACTTCATGCTAGCAAATCTATGTAATCTTAATTGGTTTGTCCTAAAAGTTAGTAGCACATTTATTTATTTTTTTCATAAATATGCTGCATGCTAAACTTGATTTGTATACGCCGACAAGAGTTATGAGCAACGAAAACAGTTTTCGTGAACTTCCAAAATACAGATATTAATCGACAGTGTGACATTAATTGTTTTAATGGAGCCCTTTTTCATTGGGTGGCAAAATATCGATTAATGCTGTCAAAATTAAATTTTGCAAGACCACAGTCACACGTAATTTTAATGTGTAAGTAAATACCTTATGCAGGATGTAGAATTGAGTTTGGGTTCTGTTATTACCTAAATTAATGAGACTTAATATTTTTTTAAAAAAGCTAAGTTAAGAATCTTGGATTATAGTATTAGAATAATGTATATAAAAATGAATATAATGCACCTGAATTTTAGCTTAAGTCCTTTCTTCGATCCGAGCAGTTTCAGAATTCTTTGCTTTTTATTTTTTCCTTTTTTCAAAAACTTGTAGCTCATAATTCTTTGTTTTTGCATTTTTTCAAAAACTTATAACTTTGCCTCGCTGCAAAGAATCCAAATAGCTACCGTACTTAAAATATATATATATACTTNAGATGAATTCCTTCTCACCAGCATTATCATCGGTTAATGATAAAAGGAAAATTCAAAATTTAATAAAAATTAAGTGAAAATGTCTACAACCTAGAAACACTTAGCAATGACCACTTATCCAAATTGCTGACCTATTAGGTTAGTGATATAAGTTCTTGCATAAAAAATAGGTACAATTCATAAGATAGGAAATCTAAATTATGGATTAAAAATAATTTTGTAAAATGAATTCTAAAACTTCAAGGTTACAACAACATTGCTATGAATCACAATTAGATATTAATACTCTTTATTCTTGAAAAAGCTAACACAATCAGATATTAATGTTGAGTCTACCTATATTTAAAAGTTATTCCTAAGGTTTTTAAAATAGGAAATATTGTAACCCTAAAATATACAATCTAGAAGTTTAGGCCTTGAATGTTATTTTAAAATTTTTGTTCTTTTTTGTAAATACCCTACAGGCCAGATTTTGCTGGTGAGATTAATATGATTTCTTCATGTGAATTATTAAGCCCTTCTTGTGAATTTTCTACTATGGTTTAGATGAAAATGCTTCCTGATAAGCTGCTTCAAACTATTAAGTATGAATCCAAGTTTGATCTTGGCTTGGCTCTGCCTGAAAGTCATTGTTTCAAGAAACTATGACAAAGAACTTTGATAAATCTGCATAGGCTCCTACTCTAAATATTCTTTTATAATCTAGTTGAAAAGGATTTTGCATAGGCAATAAAATATTAAGCATAAATTCTAAGTTGGATCTTGGCTTTCTTTTTCTTGGCCAATGGCATTGCCCCTGACACTGCTATTTTTGGTAGTAAAGATGATGGTGTAAGTGCTATAACTGTGTTTCCCTTAGTGATGGGTTTTCATTTCACTTTATGGATGAAATCTTTTTTAATGTTACCATATTATAAGATAGAATTTTATTTAGCTTTACTAGCCCATAAATGACGTGTGCCAAAACAAATAAAACAATAAGCTTCTTAAAGCCACTTCTCTTTATCGTATTTGATTTAAATTGTTAGATTTGCTTTACATTAGGATAGACGCAATCCTACTAAGATATATAATAATGACCAAAAAAACAATGGTTTAAACTGTATTGTATCTTAGACTCTTAGAGATCATTCCAAGAAGAAAGAAAGGGAAGACCTATCCTTCAATGTTCTAATAATTTTGTGACAACGTATGAAACGAGGGAGCAAATTATAGTGTACATGAAAACTAGGTAATGAGATCCAACATAGCATTCAAACTATCTAGTCATTGGTTTGAACTAGAATCCAACTAGGAGGGTTGCTTCTTCCAAACAAAACTTTAAACTGGTGTTATCTCAAATTCCAAGATGTAAACTGGATTAAATAGAAAGAGACACAATTATCATCCTAATCATATGCTTGTGGATTGGCTTCTCTGATTGTCTTGTTTCAGAAGGCATCTACGCTCATGGATTGGCTTCTCTGATTGTCTTGTTTGTTTCAGAAAGCATCTACCCTTTGATGCACCCAGTTTGGGCTCCATGGGGATAGTTGATCAACAACACATTTTTGAATAAATAAATAAATATGATGGTCGGTATTTGCCCAATGCATGGCATTGTCGGTTAACTTTTAAGCCATATTTTCGAATAAATAAATAAATATCTATATTTTTTTGTCGGTATTTGCCCAATTGTCGGTTAACTTTTAAGCCGCATTTTCGAATAAATAAATAAAGATGTATTTTTTGTCGGTATTTGCCCAATGCATGGCATTGTCGGTTAGTTTTTAAGGAATTTGGAAAATACGATTCTCAGCTTTAACGATAGTTGTCCTATCCCAGCCCCAAAAACAAATGGAAAACCCATACACTTTTGTTTTAAAAAAATTAAAATACGTGTCATAAACGTCAGTGTGCAATTCTGTTAAGGTTTTCTGGCTAAATTGGTAAGGGTTCCTTGCGACCAAATTCAGCAGGATTTAGGTTGCCCAGTGTCCAATGTAGCCCATATATTTCTAAAAGTAATAACTAGATCAAGTAATGTTGCAATTACTTTGAAAAACCAAATCATATTTTACTTGTAGAGTAGCCCACCCACGTTAAGTTGATGGTAAATATAAGTCGCAGAACCTATATTTAGGTTCAAAAATATTAAGTTCTAAAATTCTGTTTTATAAGTGACGATTCCATTTTAATGAGTAGCATTAAATTATCAAGTTATACAAAAGTTTGATACATATGGCTATTGAGTTTTGATTTTAACAATTGCACATATCTTCAAATTTCACACTCCTTTCAAAGTTGTGGTTTCTTACCTTATTTGATCATACCAGTTTGGAATGTGCAATGAAAGGTGGATTAGTTATCTCTCAAAAGTCACACTCCTTTCAAAGTTGTGGTTTCTGAGGTACCTTATTATTTTACAATAATTCTACTAAAGTATCTTGTTGGCTATTTCTTATGGTTTACCATTTCATTCCCCACCAACAAATTATTGTGAACTAATCATTTCTTTCATAATCCCCTTATATCCATATCTTTTATTGGGCTTGAACTTATGAATTCTATGATGACAATGTTTCTTACCAAGGTAGTACTAAGAATGACCTTGTTATTTTCTTACAAATAAAAGTAAAGTCTAGTAAAGAAATATATATATATATATATTATTTAAGCAAGGAGATTTTATAAATTAAATGAATTTCTTTTGTAAAAATTTAAAATGAATTTTTTGTGACAGAACACTCTTGTAGTGGGTTACATCTACCCTGCTATGTAGGTAGAGGTTGTGCTCCTAGCCTTGAGTTTCCTTATATTAAAAAAATCTAGAATAAAATAACAATGAGGTTTTAGCCTAGCAGCAAGCCCCTTGATTTAGAAGCTTCAAGTGATGAGTTTAATTCTAGTAATCAATGTTAATTTTAAGTTTTAATCTGACTATATGTTTTGAGGGTAAGTATTCTTTCAGAAAGTTTTGGATTCTAACAACACTAGGCTAGTAATAATGATTTTTCACTTATATCCTTTGAGAACCTCTTGGATCTATCAGAAAACACTATCTTTAGAATTCCTTTTATGAAAAATTTTGCCCATAGCTTAATGTTGTCCATTGGAATTGAATCTATAACAGGAGCTTTTATGCCAAGACTCTTGCAACTAATAAGGAACTTGTAACCTTTAAGATTATCATCATGGTGCTCTTATAGTAACAATATGGATTATAGGTAAATTGATAATGATTTTAGCTAATAGACTATTTAGCTAATATCATAGCCATGGTGTTAAATTTAGAGTTAAAAAGAAAAGTAGTATTGTAGAGAGGAGAAACTCCAAGTCAACAATAAAAGAAAGGCCTAGTGATTCTGGAGATCCCTTTTCAAGTTTTCAACCTAACAATCAATCTTGAAAAACCATTGCTTAGAGGTAGAAAATTGAATATTCCATAAAAATATTAACATTGGTTAGAGGAGGAGGAGGCCCCATCCTATCAATAGAATCAACATTATTAAAAGATATTATCTCCATGATATCCTTACTGATAAACAACAAATAAATGGATATGTCGCATATGTGATGTTGCAATGCCCAAATTTTCCTATAAATACTCCTTACCTACCATATTAATAGCATCCAGTAATGCAATAGGTAGCAAAACTCTATTAGTTTGTTTCCTTAAATTCAATAGCAATTAACAAGTGCCCATAGCATGTTTTTGAGTTAATTATCTAAAGTCCATATTTGAGTGGATTGTACTTGAGTAGATTTAAGTAGTCATGTTACAATTTTGTAAGGAACTCTATCCTCTTTTTCTCTTTTAACTCAAGGAAGAATCTCTAGTCAATCATGGGGGTACGATAAAACCTATTTTTGATGAGCCACAATATCACATCTACAATATTATATCTACAACATCGCAACTCTACATATGTCATCATTGATGCGATGTAGTGGGTTGATGAAAGCAGTTACTCTAATACTTATCCTAGCGGTTTCTTTAGCAAGTATTCTAATTATTAGAGTGGTTACTCTAGCT
>MNCI01029140.1:344211-372337 GCA_015680685.1 Gnetum montanum | reverse complement strand
CTTAGTTATCTCTCTCTCCTCCCTTATTAGCAGCAAGACATAAAAACATAAAAGCTATAAAAATCGTATGCCTCAAGCTTACTTAACCATACAATCGTGACATACAGGTAAGCTTGGGAAGATAATGATCAACCAACCTGTCCTTGTTCCACAAAGGTGCATAGGCACTTAGTCCTTGGAATTCAATCAGATCGTGTGTGAAATGCTCATATTCGTATGGTTGAGCATAGGGGTACCTCACTACTCATCATTAGCACCATTTCCAGGGACTTAGTTGTTTGTGCACTAATTAGAACATAGAAAATAATTCACATCATTGGAATGAACCCTTACGGTTGATTGAGAAAATAATAAACAAGAATACATTGCACACTGAACAGACAAGTATGTCTCCTTCTTCATATGAAAGCGCCTCACCACCTAGCTCTAAAATAGGAAACAATTGGTGGCATAATATACTACGTTGATTTGCTAGTCCCTCAATAAGTTCGAGTTGTATATATTCATCTCAATGAGTATATACCATACTTTACCATTATCCTCCATCAAGATGAACAACTGCATTAGTGAAACTTAGAGGGTAACATAGTGTTACCTCCCAATCGTTTAGTCCCAAGCATGCTTCTTTGTGCTCTCACATGAATTGGCATGCTGCACTTACATGTAGAATACATTGTGCAAGACCATGATTTAAGAGAATACCATTCCACAAAGGCACAACATCAAAGGGACTTGCAACAAGAGAGACATCATAAGTCTTTGAAGGATAAGCAATCCCAGGATGCCCCACATGTCTTAAGAAAAAATGAGGGTGGTGAACCTACCTTAGGCAATTGTCGATACAATGATGTTCCTCCCCTTGACTTTGGCAAAGGGGTTGTGTATCAGAACCTTTATTCCACTATTCATAACCTAGATAAAGGTGGACATTCTTATTGCAATCGTGATCGAGGCTGTGACCGTCGAAGGGAAAGTAGCAGAAACTGTCATGGTGATGATTCTCCTTCTTCACTTTCATCATCTTCTTCACCTTCTACTTGAGTATCCAGATGTAGTCACAAAGAAAAAGACCATGGGGATAAAGGTAGGTGAAGTGAAATTCATAGGTGAAATAACCAGGAAAGGGGACGAGGGCACTCTAGAGAGTCATGACATAGAAAAAGGGAGAGTAGGGAATAACGTAGACATCATAGATGCCATGGACAAAACAATTATGATGAACCCCTACTCACTACTCAAAATATGTTAGACATAACTAGGGCTATTAGAATTCCAACAAGGCACTAGAAAGATAGTAGGATTAAGAGATTAGCTATGAACAATATCCCATGATTTGAAGGGGGATATAACGTTGATCCTTAGAATCACTTACAAGCATTCCATAATGCATGTGCCTTACAAAACATAGAGAATGAATGGAAAAAACTTAAGTTGTTCCCATGAATACTAGTTAAAGAAGTAGAAAGCTGGTACTAGTCCTTAGAACCAAAATCCATTCATACGTGGAGTACTATGTTAGAACTATTTAATGACAAGTACCAAATGTACTCCCGAGTGTTTAATTTGCGAAAGCAAATCCAAGGTTGGAAAAAAGGAGGAAATGAAACCTTCAATGTTTCCATGGGCCGATACTATGCACTATTACATTATTGTCCTGGCCATAGTTATTCGCAAAGGGATCAACTACGCCATCTCATGGATGGGCTTAGGCCTAAAATGAGAAGAATCCTTGGGACTTATGCCCAAGGGAGACTATCCGAGCTTCGGTCCCATCAAATTCAAAGACTATTGGAGCAAGTTGTTATGGAAAAAGATGAGCTACGGAAGAGAGAAAGTGTAGATGAGTATAACTGAGATCCTTCCCTTTGGAAGAGGGGAGTAAGATTTTTTGAGGATGAAGAAGAGTCACTGCTTGACGAGAAGGTGAATAGGAAAACTTTGCCTATCCAAAAGATGATGTTAGAAGTTTTGGCAAAGGTAGATCAAATGTGGGATTCCCTAGATAATATATTTCAAACTATTCTTAAAATAGTAGAGGATTCTAGAGAGTAAGGTAGTGAGAAAAGAAGAAAAAAGAGACTTAACATGCACGTAGCAAGGGTAAGGGAAAATTTTCCATCATTAAAGAGGTTGTGGATTTGGAAACAGACAATGATAGTAGATGTGAGATATCTTAATATGACCATCCTAAGGGATGTTTCCCTATAATCTCACATTGATAGGAGTTTGGGGTGTATGCACTCAACCCACGATTAAACCAAAGGTAAACACCCCAAAGGTTACCTTTTCCTCAAGGTAACCCAAGGCAGTTCCACCAAGCTTTAACATATTATCCCAATGGAACTCCACCACAACTGATTGAGAAATATCAACAATGATAGCACCCACAATTATGGAGAATGCCACCACCAAGACAACATTATCCTTACCAGCAACCTGACCTGTATGAATACTACGTGTAGAAGCCAATATCCCCATGTGACTCTATTGGTCACGTCACTCGTCAACCTCACTACCAAGCCCATGAGTATTATGGGACTCCCTCTTCTAGAGGTGATATTCCACAAGCATGTCATCCTTCTCATCTAGCTGCATCTCTTCCACCAATAGCTCCACTACCACCTACTTCCATGATGCAAGGTGAAATCCCTACCCAACCGTAGTAACATAACACCACGAGGGCTGTTAACTCTCAACCTACTGTTGGTTCCAACAACCACATGAAGGAAAGACTTTTCTTTAGAACCAATAATCCAACTAAGCTATTGCAATCATAAGAGGCTGATTCCTTAGACACCTTAGTATCAATCAAAACTTCAGAGCCCCGTTCAATCCAATCATCAACACATGCCATCATTGATTGGATCAAAGTTGGCCACCTTCCTAAGAAATTCTCTAATCCTAGAAGTCCTTTGATATACTTACAATTCGTTGAAAATGTGCCATGCAAGGCTCTTTTGGATTTAGGTTTCAGTGTCAACTTGATTTCTCAAGAAATGTACAAGGCCTGGAACCTACCTCCATTGAAAAAGAGAAACATCTGTCTAGAGTTGGCTGACTAGTCCACTATCCCATTGGGACTAGTGGAAGTCATTGTTACCACTGTTTATGGGTGGTCATACTAGTTGACTTCCTAGTAATTTAGGCAAACAATAGTAAGGGGAACTTCCCAATGATAATGGGAAGAGCATGGCTAAGCACCATCGACGCATGCCTAGGAATCTATGATCTTTCCCTAGAAATATCAAAGGAAAATACATTCAGAAAGATCAAGAAGAAGAAAGTTCTGTACATCGCATATAGTGACACAGGGTGCAATTGCGTGCAAAGGTCATGGTTTGTGCAAAGTTTAGCATTGCATGCATGCAATTAGTATGAAAAAGTGATTAACATACAAAGATGTCTTTATGCAGCAACCACACGATAGGAAGAAACCTAGTGGTTGACAGTTGATCAAGAAAGCAGTTCACTCATATGCATGGAACCAACTAAGGGTTTGACATGTGCTTACATCGATAGCATAGATGCATTAGAGCAACTCCACCACCAACTTCTACGTCTTAACCTTGAAAATATCAATTGGGGGAAGTTGGAAATCCTTGAGAAATTTAAGTAGGAGCCCCTCAAGCTGAAACCATTTCCCATCGGTATGGAATACATGTTCCTTAAAAATAGAAAATTGGTAATTATCAACGCTAAGCTTGCTTCTCAATAGAAAAAAGAACTGCTAAAGGTAATAAATAGATGGTTGGAAGCCTTCACTTGGTCATATCCTGAATTAAATGGAATAGATCCTAGGATATGCCAACATAGAATTTACACTGACCCCTCCATGAAGTCTCAAAGATAATCGCAAAGGTGATTGAACCCTAAATTGAAGTAAGTGGTTAAGGAAGAAATTGAATAGCTTCTCAAGGCTGGGTTCATATACCCCATTGCTGATAGCAAATGGGTTATCCCCTTAGTTATTATGCCTAAAAAGGGAGGAAAATGGAGGGTGTGCATAGATTTTAGGCTACTAAATATGGCAACATTCAAAGATCACTTTCCATTGCCATTTCTCAACCAAGTCTTAGACACCATCATAGGGCATCACTATTACAGGTTTTCTATAGTAGATATAACCAAATACAAATAGCCCTAGAAGACCAAGCTTAGAGTATGTCCACCAGTTCTTGAGGAGCATTCACATACAAAAAAATGCCATTTGGCTTATGCAATGTCCCTGTAACATTTCAATGACTAGTTCTAAGCATATTCCAATAGCAGATAGGGAATGGTATGGAGGTCTTTATGGATGACTTCTCCACTTACAGAACAAACTTTGATCAAGCTTTGGATCAGTTAGAGAAAGTGTTAAAAATATGTGTAGAAACCAATTTGAGGCTCAACTAGAAGAAAAGCTATTTGATGGTCCAAGAGGGCATAGTACTAGGGCAAAAAATTTCACACATAGGTATAGAGGTAGCCTCCAAGAAAATCAAAATTATCTAAGGAATTTCCCATCAACTAGAAACTATCAAAGATATTTGGCCATTACTTGGACATATTGGCTACTATAGGAGATTTATTGAGAACTTTTTAAAGGTTGCCAAACCATTCGTGGAATTAACAAAAAAGGACGTATCTTTCGAGTGGACCAGGAAATGTGAATTAGCTTTCCAAACTTTGAAACATAAGCTAGTAGAAACACCAATTTTACAAGCTCCTAACTGGTCCAAACCATTACATATTATGATTGACACATTCAACTATGTTTTAGGAGCTGTACTTACACAATTAGATGACCAGAAGCATCTTTATTACATCCACTATGCAAGTAGAAGTATTACTAGTGCACAACTTAACTACACTACCACAGAGAAAGAATTAATGGATGTAGTGTTTGCACTAGAAATGTCTAGACACTATGTATTAGGACATAAAGTATATATACATACAGATCATAGTGCAATCTAGTTCCTCATGAATAAGCTAATGGTATGCCCTCATATCATATGATGGCTTGTAATCTTACAAGAGTTCAATTTAATGATGATCGATTGCAAGGGCACAAAGAATGTGGTTGCTGATCATTTATCTCGGTTGCAATGGGACAAAAAAGAGGATGAGTATCCAATTTTTGATCATTTCCTTAATGAATTCCTCTTTGCTGGTGTAGTGACTATCAATCACCCACAAATAAAAACTAGTATAGTAGCATTCTTACCTATATTCTCACCCAAGAAACACCACAAGAGTTAAACCTTAAGAAAAAACAACAGTTTCTTCACTGAGCCAAGTAATTTATGGAGATCAATGGAAAAATTTACAAAGTGTGTCCCAATGGCTTAGTTCGATGGTGTGTTCCCAATATCGATCAACTATGAGTTCTCCAAGATGTTCATGAGGGTTCTTGTGGGGGTCATTATGTTGGGAGACAAACGGCCATCAAGATCCTATGTGTAGGATATTATTGGCCTACATTATTTCAAGACATCCATCGTTTCATCCAATCTTGTAAGCATTGTCAACAAGTTGGGAAAATGACTGCTAGAATGGAGGATCTGCAACAATGGATTCAATCGTTAGAACCCTTCGACATTTGCGGAATTGATTTTATGGGGCTGATTACACCAATTTCAGATGGAAAAATTTATATTCTTGTTGCCATTGATTACCTAAAAAAATGGGCCAAAGAAGATGCTATTAAAGATTGTACATCATCTATAGCTACATGATTTGTTCAACAACAAATCATAAACATGTTTGATGTGTCGCATGCACTTATTTCAGATAATGGTACATACTTCACAAGTGCAAATTTTCAAAAATTAATGCAACGCTTAGGGGTTGAGCATAAATTGACTACACCATACCACCCCCAAGTGAATGGTCAAGCAGAAGTCACCAACAAGGAGATTACAAAGATATTGACAAGAACCATTAGCAAGTTGAGGTGAGACTGGAGCACTAAACTAAATAATGCTCTTTGGGCATACCGCTTCACATGGAAACTCCCTAAAAGCTAGTCTCCCTATGAGTTAGTGTACGATAAATTATCAATACTTCCCATTCAAACTAACCTTTGTACACTATCCATGACATGTGACCTCAACCTTGACCTTGATCTAGCATAGAAATAATGGTTAGTAACCCTTACCTTGCTAGATGAAAATCGATTAGCCACCCTATCATCTAATGAATTGCACAAGTCCTTCAATAAACAATGTCATAACCTAATAATTAAGAAAGCTAAATATAAGCTAGGAGATAAGGTTCTCTGCTGGAATCCCACACATGTGCCACAATGTACTAAATTTCAAACACTATGGGAAGGGTCTTATATTATTTATGCAACTTTTACTTTAGGGGTCATGACAATATATAAACTTGAGAGCTTGGATAAGAAACTTTTGGTCAAAATGCAATAAACCAAACCTTTCCAGGAGCTTAGGATAGCCAATACACAATGCACATGCTACCTCTCTTGATGGATAACCCTGCTCACTATTTCAGTTCTCCTCCTTCCAACTTAGTCGTGGGAGAGATGGCCACCTATGCTAACTGTTCTAGGACCTTAGTTCTTTTTGAATTTTTTAACACATTTTTCTTTCACCTATTTTTCTTTTACACATTTTTCCAACTTTTCTTATTTTTTTTTATACCATCGTTCATATTTTTACTATTTTTTTGATTACTTGATTTACTTTTATTAGTCATCCAATAAGTGCTCATGATGGTGGATTGAATTATATCATATTGATTGCTAATGTTTAGTTTTTACCTTTGAATTATGATGCTAATATTAAGGTATGGTTCTTTTGGTAAAATAGGCAATGAGTCCATGTCGTCCACTCATCCATACAACTTTATGGTTTCCTTTGGCTTGGAACTATACAGTCCTTTTTTTTAGGTAAACATGTTAATCAATTGGTGGCTAGGTATTTTTCAAACCAAGGAAAGAATCAAAGGATGAGAAGGGTGTGACTTCAAGGGGATTTGATACACTTGTGCTAGCCATTCTCTTAGGTGTTTCGATGCTTTTTCTTGGGTTTCTCATCATTCTAACATTGTTCAAAAATTGGGATGCTAAGTGAATAAAAACAAGTCTTTGCATGATGTGGTTCTCACGCAAGAAAAAAGAGAAAAAAAATAGAAGTGAGAATTCAAAGCACGTCCCTTAGACATAATAAAGCAATATGGGCTACAAGCACTAGTTATGGAATTGGAAAGACATGATACCCATGCCTGAAGGTTTCCTCCAACTAAGGCCCTTTCTTGCTTTCTTCTTCTCCATCTCATTCTCCTTGGAATAGTGATGACTCTTTGTGGAAGCATTCTTGTTACTTCAAGAGGATGGATTGGCCAAGTGTATTGATGCGGTCACTAAATGTGGTTGGTTTGAGTCTAGATTTGGGATGAGTTCTACTCAATTATCATAACCATGAAATACACAAGGGGCTTTACACAACCTTGTTCTTGGGATTCCATTCCATTCTCTCCTCTCCATATTTCTTCCTATTTTCCACCTCATTACCATTTTTATCATTAGTTTGTTCTGGGTTGATGCATTATTTTTCTTTGGTGAATTCCTGTGGGTAAGTTTTTAACTATTTCTTCCAAATGACATTCCTAGAGCCTATGAACTCTTTAGTTTGTGGGTTTGTTAGGGCATAAAGGGCATGAACCTGCTTTGGGAAGGACCCACTGGCATTTCTTTTTGGTGCAATTATTAACTTCTTTTCCTTAAACATTTCCTGCAACCAATCATTTGTTGTTTCATATTCATCCATAACATCCATTTTATTGGCATTACCGTTGATATTTTTCATGTTTCTTGTTCCTCATGTTTCTCCATATTATAGCTATCGGAGGTTCGCTCTTAGTTATGGGGGCCCTAGCAAATTTTTTTTCAATTTTTTCCATTTTACTAATTGCCTAACCCTCACACCTTGGGTAGTTTCCAGTGATAAATCTCCAAACCAGTTTCTGCCATAACCAAAACTCAGCCAATGCGCTTCATATCGAGGCAAGGTATCAACTACATTCTGGATTACCTATCCTTGCTCATTTGTGACTATGTTGTGTGTGCAGATGGAAATCATACAAACAATGGACTAGGCTTGGAGGAAGCACTCAAGATGGATCAAAACTAGAGCATTTATGAAAGGGGCAAGTTTGGTAGCATGGCTATGGATAAACAACGAAAGGTGTG
Organism: Gnetum montanum; assembly: GCA_015680685.1. Taxonomy (NCBI): domain Eukaryota; kingdom Viridiplantae; phylum Streptophyta; class Gnetopsida; order Gnetales; family Gnetaceae; genus Gnetum; species Gnetum montanum. The sequence goes on along the minus strand of MNCI01029140.1, from coordinate 364,140 downwards.
ATATTGGCATTGGTAGCAACATGTTTCATATTCTTTCTTTCTCTTTCTCTTAAAGCTGCCAAATAAGGCTTGGATGTCATTTATGTACAAGTGTTCACCACAATGGTCATGAACACTAAAGCTGTAATATGCTTATTGATCTATTCACTGGCCATGTTGAGTCTATCATCCCATTCCATCAGTAGTTGTTAGTTAGTCAATAATCCCATACCTTCCCAATATTTTGTAAGGAACTTGAGGATGAGTTTTCATTTAGTCGTGGGGGTATGATGAGAGTGGTTAATCTAGTAGTTATTTTAATTATTAGAGTGGTTACTCTAGTGGTTTCTTTAGTAGTTATTATAATTATTAAAGTGGTACTCTAGCGGTTTCTTTAGCAGTTATTCTAATTATTAGAGCAATTACTCTAATTATTAGAATAGTTGCTCCCAAGCTTATAAACACAGTGCCTAGGTGGACAATTGGGAAAAAGAAATTTTGTAGAGTAAAGTAGCGAAACTCTTGTAGTCTATTTGAAGGTTAGAGTATTTTCCAAGTGCCTATAGCAAGAGGTCAAACTGTGGACAGATCTTTATTCAAGCAGTGTGTACCTGAGCACACTGTGTGTACGACAATAAGGATAAGCCCTTTGATTCATCCTTTCAGCACTTGAGATTTGTTTTCTTACACATTTCTTTTATTTCATTTTCTTATGCATTTATTTTATTTTATTTTATGCACTTTACATTTCTATTATTAGCACAACAATTCATTTTGATCAATTAGGGAAATCATTAACTTACACTCAGTACAATCGCTTTGAGCATGTGTGTAATGCTTGGTAACCCAGTAAAAATTAGCATTTGGTAATCGCAGTAGTGTTGCACTAGTTCAGGATGTGTACGACAAGTGAGAACAAATACTGGTGTTAAGATTCGTCAAAGCCTAGTTAATCAGTAGTTAAGTTAAATTAATCACTTAGTTATCTCTCTCTCCTTCCTTATTAGCAATAGGACATAAAAACATAAAAGCTAGAAAAATCATATCCCTCAAGCTTACTTAACCATACAATCATGACATACAGGTAATCTTGAGAAGACAACAATGAACCAACCCATCCTTGTTCCACAAAGGCGCATAGGTACTTAGTCCTTGGAATTTGACTAAATCGTGTGTGAAACGCTCATATTCTTATGGTTGAGCATAGGGGTACCTCGCCACTCATCATGGGTCCTATTCACCCCTATAAATACCAACATTTGATTACATCAATGAATAACTTTCATTCCACCCTTAGCAAAACTCCTGCAGTTTGTTCTCATAGTTCACACTTAGCGATAGAGTGAATGCCTGCAGTGTCGTATTGAATAGTTGAATGGAATCTTTATTTGAGTGGATTGTACTTGGGAATAGTCCATGAATGACAATAAATACCAAGATTGTTTACCACCATTTCAACATCCACTTAGTTTCTTTATTTTTCCTAGCTAATTTCTTTACTTAGTTTAACTTTCATTTCTTTAATATGCTTACTTTAGTTTAGTCCTTTACATTTCTCAAGCACTTTACCTTTTCATGTTCATTAGTAAGGAAAAATGAGTACAACTAGTTTCTAGCATATAAGTGTAATCATTTGGTAATCCCAGTAGTGTTATTGCTTGGTTCACCGAATAGTATAACACTTGGTAACCTAGTAACTGTTACATGAGCCCAAGATATGTATAGAAAGCTAGAACAACTGCTCATTACCATAGGATAAAGTAGATTTGCATTTCTATTATCACATAGAATTAGAGAGTATTCTCACTTTTATTATGTTTGCACTTAGAAGTAACTTGAGCCTACAATATCAAGATATCATATGCCTCACTTAGAGTTAAACTATACACTTATACTTCACTAACTCAAAGTGGGAAGACAATGATCACAAATTGATTATCAACTTCTAGCATACTTACATTGTCCATCCACGGATTATAATTTGGTTGAGCATGTGCACTCATGACTTGTATGGTAGAGTGTTGGGATACCCAACCACTCATCACATATTGTAATGAAAGTTCAGAAACCAATGAATCATATACATCATCAGAAAAAACAAGATCGAGTGTCTTCATTACATCATCATTGGAAGAAGATATCATAACTTTTTTCTTACAAGCTTGTAGATCTACTTGTTGAGAATCAACAAAAATTTCTACATCAATAAAATAAGTAGAAATTTCAACATTAGTTGAAGAATATGTGAGTAATATAGAATCCCCCATAGTGGAATTCTAAAAAGATAAAATTTTCTAAAGAAAAACTAAAGTGAGAAAAATTAGCTTCTATAGTACTCATGTTTTGTTGACTAATATAATTTTTTGTTAATTTTTCAGAAAGTTGGTTAAGAAATTGTTAGTTTTCTTGGTCCCATTAGGCATATGAAGTCTATTTTTACAACTTTTAGTTTTTGTCAACATTTTTTTATTGAAATGAACCTTCTCAATTGTAAAAAGGAATTGGTATTACAAGCAGGAGGGAAGACTTTAATTCAACCAATTACATATTATAATATTTCTAATTCTTGAAACTTTTACTATCATGAAGGATAGTTATTTAATGTTAATCCTTTCCTTCTCATGAAAAAAGATTTTGAAAAAAGGAAAATTGTGTTGAAGTTGAATATAGTAAAAAACAATATGAAGTTGAAGATATGAAAAATCAAGTTAATGTTAATGATAAGAATGATCAAATGAAAATAAAGAATTCAGAAAAGACAAAAGCTATTGTGTATAATGTTATTGCCACTAGAGAAATTGTTAAGTAGCTTGGATAGATAGATCATAACGCTTTTTCTTTTTTGGTTTGATAAGAATACTACTGATTAAAAAATCAAAACTAGTTTTGACAAGAAGGTTACAGTTGATGGTGAAGATTTTCGATGTAACATCAATAACAAGAAACATGGTGAAGATCTTCCACAAGTGCTACCCATTTCTTGCTTTGATACAAATATTGGTATTAAGCCACAGCTCTCTATCTCGAATCCTTTTACTATTTTAATTTCAAGTATGAATATTGAAAAGTGATGCAAATGTTCTTTACTTATTTCTTTTTTCAAAGTATCAATTATAAGGTTATACATGTGAACAGATAGTTCTAAAGTCAAAACTTCTAATGATGTCTACCTAATGTCAAACTTGCAAGGTACTCTTGAGTGAGAAGCTCTAAATCATGGGTTTTATTTTGGTGATCTATGTTGAGCTATATAAAGTTCTAATTGGATGATATACCTTGGAGTGTACCTATGTTTTACTTATTTCAAGTTCCAGCAAATCCTCCTTGCCTACACCATACTCTCCCTTTCCCCTCCCCCCTCCTCTTCCCCCTCCCCTTGCCATCACACCCCCACCTCCACCCACAAAAGAAAAAAGAAAAAAGAACTTACTATGTACTTCAATTTTCTTTGTTCATTATTAATATTTTTTGGGGGCTTAATACCTACTATTACATCATTAGTAATTAGATGAAAGCAAATAATTCTAATTCGTACACTTTTGTGAAGTAAGCACCAAATAAAATGCTTAATCTTTGAAGGTGTGGATGATTTTCAAATAGCTTTATTCTTTTCTTCCAAAAGTTACAATGAGTAATTAATTTTCCAAGTATTGAATTTTTTCAAAATAGTGTAATTTACACTAAAGTATGTGCATGTTTCATTATCCTTTCCTAACAAAATTGGGTCACCTACACAAGTTCTTTTTGGCCATTGGCCTTTATGAAGAGCTAGATCTTTGTTTATTTATACAAAGTATGTGCATGTTTAAAATTAAATATACCCAATAAATATTTTAAATAAATCATTATTCAAACCTCCAAAACACCATCACAACTTTCAATTAAACTAGCAACCATAATAGTATTTTGATTAGTAAAACATTAAATTTTTCATCATTTGCTTTAAAAAACGTTACATATACTATGTTAAAAATTTTTAACTAAAACTTAAGCCTATGGAAGCTGCTATGGGAACACATACATCATCATCATCTTAGTTTTATCCTAACAAAATGGATCAATTACATGAGTTATTCTTATTAAATTTTTAAAATGTTTTTGCTAAGGTTTTTGAATTCTGCCAATGCATGTAAATAGTCCATATAAGAAAAGAGGAGGGCTAGCATCAAGTTGAGTTCTTATTCAAATTTTGTATATTGTAAGTACATGAAATCAAGTTGAAAGCCATCCAAAATTTAGGAATCTTTACATGAAAAAAGTACATGAAATCGTGTTGAAAGGAATCCAAAATAAGTGAAGAATTCTTACACTTCATGCTAGCAAATCTATGTAATCTTAATTGGTTTGTCCTGAAAATTAGTAGCACATTTATTTCTTTTTTTCTTAAATATGCTGCATACTGAACTTGATTTGTATAAGTGGACAAGAGTTATGAGCAACCAAAATAGTTTTTGTGAACTCCCAAAATATAGATATTAGCCAACATTGTGACATTAATAGTTTTAATGGAGCCCTTTTTCACTGGTGGCAAAATACCGATTAATGCTATCAAAATTAAATTTTGCAAGACCACAGTCACACGTAATTTTAATGTGTAAGTAAATACCCGATGCAAGATGTAGAATTGAGTTTGGGTTCTCGTATTACCTGAATTAACGAGACTTAATATTTGTTTAAAAAAGCTAAGTTAAGAATCCTGGATTATAGTATTAAAATAATGTATATAAAAATGAATATAATGCACCTAAATTTTAGCTTAAGTCCTTCTTTATCCAAGCAGTTTCAGAATTCTTTGTTTCTTTTTTTTTTCCTTTTTTCAAAAACTTATAACTCATAATTCTTTGTTTTTCCCTTGTTTCAAAAACTTATAACTTGGCCTCGTTGGAAAGAATCCAAATAGCTCAAAAATTGTAGAAAAATGCAAACGCACGGATCCCAATGGATTTCTGAAGCAAGCTCGGATGCTAGGTCGTTATGTTCTCCATTTTCGCTGTCAAAATCTAACACAAGCTGTAGCAAAATGGAAGTAAAGCTACTACTCGTGCAATAATACTGAAATTTCAATAATAAGGAAATTGCTATCGAAGAAGAAGAATCTCAAAATAGCAACAGTGACTGAAGAGAGAAAGAGCTTCTTTCAACCCGCGCTTGCACTTTTTGTGAGGCTAACAACTTATGGTTCCATATATAATTCAGCATTCCTTGACCGACGGTTGATCAACAGCTGCATTTTTGAATAAATAAATAAGGATGATGGTCGGTATTTGCCCAATGCATGGCATTGTCGGTTAACTTTTAAGCAAGTTGGAAAATATGATTCTCAGCTTTAATAGTAGTTGTCCTATCCTAGTCAGAAAAACAAATGAAAAGAAATTAGATTTCTAAATAGATGAAAAGAAATTAGATTTTAAAATGATTAATGTAAAGCTCAAATGTTGATGTTCAAAAATTTAGGAACCATAGTGTTTGGAGAAACCATCTTTACTTTGCTCGGGTTGTTAGACTATTGCAAATGGGTTGCATGGCTGATTGCAGTTGCTTTCAGATTTGCTTCCCTAGCAAGTTCTCTTTCTTGCAAAATAGTAATTAGATTTTCCTTCCTGGGCACCCTCAGACATTGCCAGCCATGGGTAGGACTCCAAATCATTATGGTCCAGAATCCCCAGCTATGTTTCTACCCAAAATGAATGATGCCGGTTGTCCCCACATCAGTCTCAGGGCCATAACCATAATGTTTGCATAGAACTTCCAGAGCCATGCAGTATAGATTACCCACAACGTTCATAATGATTTGCCCAAAGAAAATGGAAAGGCTGAAATTGATGCTTGAAATCATGTGTACTTTCCTCTTCTCCTCCGATTACCACAGATGGACAGAAAATCAAGTGAAAGGAAAACTCTGCTATATTGTAATAGAAAGCTGAACTGAGCATCCAGACCTGGTACAAATTAGAAATGTTGCTATATTGTATAAGCCAGTTGAAGAAGCAAGCCTCCATGGAAGGTATAACTAAATATGCCTCCTACATAAACAAGGAAAGTTCCATAAACAAGGAAAGTTTTGAAAATGATTAGACTTTCTAAAGCATGAATGGGGTTGTTACAATGATGATATTGGCTGCCATTTCGGCATGCAGAGATGGGAAGAGATTAACGGCTCTAACCCCGCTATGCTGTGGTTTCAAACTGATAAATTCTTTTGTTAAAAATAGGGATAAAAACCAAGTATAAACTGTAGTCGTTTCTGTGTTGAAGTCTTGGGAAAAAAATGTTTGAGGCAACCAGCAGAAGGATGGCACATGGAGGGAAGATGGGCACAGTAGCCAAAGGTGAGGAGACGGGTGGGACAGTCCAAGACGTGGTGGCCCAGATAGTGAAGGCCCATGGCGAGAGGATAGGATCGGTAGACAAGACTAACGATACTGGTGAATACTCTCGCGAAAGAACTGCACTACAGATTAAAGTTAGATGCCCTGACACGGGCACATTGGATCGGCTGCAATGCAGCCTGATCGAAAAGTTTGTGTTCGAAGGGGCTCGGCCATGGATCGATCTGGTCTGACGTTGGGCTAGGGTAGCATGGGGGCTAGACACGGTTTCAGTAAAATGCATGGCAGAAGACCATTTTCTATTTAGTTTCACCTCCCTAGTGGAACAAGAATAGGTTCTGGTGAGGGGACCATGGTTCTATGGGGCTCATGGGCTAGCTCTGGCACCTTGATGCCCAGGGGTCCACTGGGACCCAAACCTTTTTGATCGGGCATCAATTTGGGTGCGGCTCCATGGCCTTCCCCTCGAATACTGGTCGACAAAGTTACTCCACTCACTCCCAACTCTATTTGGCGAGTTCATCATGTTTGATTAGTATACCGAGGCTATGGAACACCAAAGTTTCACCAGATTCTGCGTATGACGACCTATGATATCAATAGAACCGATCGAGGAGCTGGTCCTGGACACGGATCTTGGTGAAGAGAGGGTTAGGGTGCAATTCAAAAACATGCCAATGTCATCGTCCCTGACGAGGGACTCTAGGAGGGGGGAAAATCCAGCACACACCCTAGAAGAGGGGTGGCAGATTATGGGTAGAAAAGGTAGGGTCATCAAAAGTAAATCACAGGCGCCTAAGGGAGAGACTCGGCAAAAAGGGCAGGATCTCCTTCATGGGGAAAGGCTCCCCATGGCAGAAGGAATTCACAGTCAGCTCTTCACTATTGATAGGCCACTCCCAGTTACAAGAGGGACACAAGAAAAGACATTGGCCAACCCATGTGGGGAAGGACAATAGGAAAATGGAGGTGAAGTACAGTTCAATACAAAGAGCAAGCCCTATTATCATGTGTTGGTAGGGGCGGAGGCTCAGGGACCTAGAGACATCTAGACATAGAAATACCAGAAAGGGATAGCACCCAAGCAAGTTGAATGTGGATCGTTGTGCACCCCTATTGGGGCGGAGGAGAGCATCCATAGGGAAGACCTGTCCCCACCACAGATTACCAACTGGATAAACAGTAGCTACGGTTTAGCCAGACCTAGTGAGGGGCAAACCACATCACATAGATAGGGGATGACGATCTCCTTTCAAGCAGCCAAGGTGGGTTGACTAGATAACAAAACAAATAGGCACAAGGTTACGTAGCTATTCGTTGACCTGGGAGTGCAGCCCACACTCCAGGAGGTTTACTGCAAAACCATGTCTCCATGAAGATTCTTTCATGGAACTGCAAGGTCCAGGGTACCCCATACAAATGACACACCCTGCAATGTTTGGTGCGAGATGAGCGATGTGATATCGTGTGCTTATAGGAAATGAAACTTTAGCAATCAGAAGGGCATGTGCTTTAATGGTCAGGGTGGCACAGCCATCAGGTGCATAACAGGGGCTGCGTAGGCAGTATCACCATACTCACCAGGTCAGACTCGTACGCCCTAGACATCTCCGATTGGTGCATCACGGTCCACCTGCCAGGGCAAAATGTTTGGGTTACCAATGTTTATGGTGCTGAGGGATGGAAAGAACGCCTGTTGGAGCTCTCCCGGGTCACAGGACTCGTCCCCAATAAGGCTAACTAGTTGCTACACGACGATTTCAACTAGCAGCTCTACCACTGGGAGAAGACCGGAAACACCTTGGCGGAGCCTGCTGGGGCATCTGAATTTCTCATGCTACTTTAGAGGAACGACCTCACTGATTTGGAAATCATTGGGTGCAGGTACACCTGGAGCAACTGTAGACAAGGAACAACACGGGTTCAATCTCGGATTGACCAGGTGTGGGCCAGCCAAGCGATTCTTACTGACTGGAAAGTCCATGTCCAGGTTGGTGCCAGGATGGCCTCTGATCATCTGGCAATCCTCTACCAGCTTGACTCTGATGAGTACCAATGCCCCTGGCCCTTCCGATTTGAACGCACCTAGCTAAGTATGCAGTGATTGGGCGAAATGGTTCAGGACATCTGGCAGGAACATACGCCTGTGGTGGAACCACGCGAATTCCTAAAAAAAGGTTAAAGACCCTCAAAAGTTGCATTAAAAATATAGGGATAGCAGAAAAATATCCCTTCAAAGGTTATAGAATGTAGATCCAGGCCAAGTTACTGACAACCCAGCAACAACAGGAGCAAGAGGTCGATCACACAGTTGAAGAACTCGCCCTCTAGGCCAAGTTACAGTTGTTACACCGCGAAGAGGAAGAATATTGGCATCAACGAGCCTATATTCAGTGGTTGAGAGCAGGGGATCGGCACATAAAATTCTTTTTTACAGCCGTGAAGGTGCACCACAAGAATCGCCAACGCCCTCTGCAGTGGCTATTGCAAGATCCATCTGGGGTCGACAAAATCCTACAATACTGGCAGTAGATCTGGCAGTGGCAGCCAACGGACCTAATTTCTATGCCAATATAGAAAATATTAAATCTAGCAGACAACTCATGCCTTCTTCAACTATTCTCCCACCAAGAACTTCCGATCGCACTGTAGGAAATGCCAGTAGATAAGGCCCCAAGACCTGACGGCTGGCCCATTGAATTCTTTCGCAAATTCAAGGACATCCTTGGGGAAAACATTCTTAGTGCTTTTAACAGCATGCTGGCGTGGCATCAAGTATGCAAGGAAATTAATTGCTCCAACATGGTGCTTCATCCCAAGGTAGAAAATCCCACATCCCCAGGCCATTTCCGCCCCATCAGCATTTGCAACTCACTCCTGTGCCTTTTTTCATGCTTGCTTGTGGCCAGGCTATGGCCCCTAATGCTGTGGCTGGTGGGGAAATATCAGGCGGCCTTCATGAAGGTCCGAAAACTACAGGACCAAGTCCTACTTCTCCAGGAAATTTAGCACTCCCTATGGGTCACTAAACTCCTAGGCCTGTGCATCAAACTTGACATAACCAAGGCTTACGATTCTGTGACCTGGGCTGCCCTGAGGACCGTGCTTTATGTGAAAGGCTTTGATGAGGCCTTCGTGATGCTTTGCATGTAGATCCAATGGGGAGGGTGGTTTTCCCTTAATATCGAAGGGTAGCTATGTGGTTTTCATGGGACAGGACGCGGACTGCATCAAGGCAATCCCCTCTTCCCGTTCTTGTTCATGATGGTGATAGACCTCCTGCAAATATACTATGCCGATGAAGGGGTCCAGGGGCTAAATATGCATGGTGTCCCTTGCCTCACTGCCCATTACGCCAACGACACCATGATCTTCACAAGGGCTGCGATGCCATAGGCCAGAGCACTCTTACGGGCGTTAAATCGTCTGCAACGAGAAGTAGGATTGGCACCCAACACTGAGAAATCTGCATTATACTTCACACACACTCATGCCACGGTACGCACAAAGATCATTCAAATCCTAGGGATTCTACCAGGGGGAGTGGAAGACAAATATCTGGGCATTCCCATCCACAACTGGCACAGGTTGCAAACCTAGCAGCCCCTCATCATGCGAATCCAAAAGTGGAAAAATCTAGGCATCGTAGGGGTGATCCTCGGGGTTTTTTCGAATGATTCCCTTGCCAGGAGTGAGGCCAGCAACCCTGGCCTGCTTTGTACAGCTGTATAGCTCATTTTTTTTGAATATAAATTCTCTCTCGATCTTTTCCGAAAAAAAAGTCTTGGAAATAAAATATAGTTGTACCTTAATATGTATCCTAAAATTAATAAAGTATATATGATACCTATTTTAGGAGGATAAATATTAAATTCATGTTTACTTAGAATTTATTTTCTTTTCATTTTTGAAAGATATTTATGGAGCTTGTAAGTGTCATTCTTGAAGCAAACCTATAATGTGTTACAACTCTGAGGTTAAACTTGAAGTATGCATTCTAAGTACATTGCTTTATTATAAAATCATTAATTAAGTATAATAAGTCATTAGTATGTAAAACTTGATGAAATATCATTTCCTATGTAAATTCAATAATTATTATGAATATGTATTTGATTAAGTTCCTTGATGTAATTTGCATTGTTTTCTTGGCTTGTAATTACTATGTTTTTGGTTGTTGCTTTGTGCTTGAGAAAGTTATAGCTCATATAACAAGAAATCTCAATGTTATGAAAAACTTCCAAAACTCCAAAATGAAATTTGGAGATTCTTGTAATTAAAAAATCATAGAGAAATATAATCATACCTAATGAAAATAGATCTTCAAGTGTAAGAAAATTGTGAAAATCATAGTCAATAAGTGGCAAATAGATATGTGACATGATGAGAATATGCAGATTACACAAAAATAAGAAACATCAAAATAAAATTATATATAAATCAAAATTTAGAAATGATGATTGCAATCTAACAAGAAATTATTTATATATCTAACTAGTTTAGCACTGTATTTATAATATATATCTATTATTTAGCCAAGAGAATCTTTTATATTTTTTTAATTAATAAAATCTCAAGTTATTTCACTTAAAACTTATTCTCATATTGAATAAGAAAATCAAAACCAATGTACGTTATCCAAAATAATAATTCCATGACAAAGTTATCTCTTAATCAACATCATTACAATAACTATTTATTTATGTTGACAAAGTCCAATTGGCTAGTAATTGGGTCTATTGACTAGTAATTAGTCCTCATTGCTAAGATAATAAAATTATTAAATTATTTTACCATGCCTAAAGAGGACTCTCTTGGAGGGGGTTGGTAATTGGCCTCTCATTCAAAATAAAAACTAAATCTTCAAGCTAAACAAAATTGCAAAAATTGTAAGTCAATATGCTATACAAAAATTCATAGAGTTATAGATATCATAGTTGAATTTGTGGTATACAGCATGATAGAATTATGTATGATAGAATTCCTGAATGGAAAAAATTATTAATGCAAAATAAAATTTAAACACATGGTTGTTTGTGCCACATGGGTAAAAGATAATTCGAACTAGCACAAAGAGGTTGACACACTAATGAAGAAATAGTTGTGACATTAACTCAAAATAAAGTTAGTGCCCTAAAAAAAAGGTTAATGCACTAATGAAAAAAAATTGACCTAGAAAAGCTTTAAAATACATGGTAATTTATGTAATATGGATTTCGGGAAAAATTAAAGCTAGCTTGATCAATATTTGAGGGAAAATAAGTTGATGTACTAACCAATAAATAAAGAATATTTATGGCAATAACAAAAGAAGTAAGTGGTTAGCACAACCATATATTGAAACATGAAATTTGATATGAAAATAGAATAGAGGTTTTATAAATTTGATTAGGTACATCCCAACTAACTGTAATAACAATGGGATAGGAATAAGCAAAATTAGGAAATAAATAGATACAGTAGAACTTTGGTTGGGATGGATATCAAGATTTAATGGATACCAAACCTATGGAGTACATTATTTTAAGGAATTTTTGCTATAGTGGTAGATGAACAGACCTTAACAACATCAACTTCTATCCACTTCATGCAATAATATATACATACAATAATGTATGCCTTACCATTGGAGATAGAAGAGATGTAACCAATGAAGTTAATCCTTTTTACATCAAAGGGTTCTAGTGGTTAGATCCACTACTTTTATCCCTCCATACATGAGAACATACCTCCCCTACACTTGTACTTGTCATAGAAACACATGAATTGTTAAACATCTTGAAACATGATAATCCCAAAACATCTTGCAAGTGATGACTTTGTCATAGTTCTTTTCCCAACATAGTATCCACCACAGATACCATGTTGCATGTGAGCCAAAGTATCACCTTGACATTCATTATGAACACACCATCTTATTAGGCCATCTAGGCATTACTTGTAAAGATGTTCATTTTTCTACACATTGATCTTAATTACTAATTTCTATCACATAAAGTAAACTTCTTTCATTGATAGGATTCTATTTTCACAGGTCAATTGTCTAATCTCAAGGTTGACTTTGAAAAATTATTCTCTTAATTAATGAATATTTTTTCTAGCATGTTCTACTACTTTTTGATGTCTATCAACCTCATGTTTTTGGCAAAAATCTTCTTGTTTTCTTCTTCTAATTTAGTAATGGATTTAGCATGGGAATATGTTTGGGAATTAGCTACTAAAGCATCCCATATTACCTTCTTTCTTTCCATATCAATTTATGTGTATTTGGTAATCAATTGATTAATCTGTTCATTTTTAAACTTATCTAATTAGTCAAGTGCAATGTGTCATACAAGGTCATGTTTCTCTACTCTTAGTGCAACCAATTCTTCCTATAACCTCTACACTTCACTTTCAACATGTTGCATCCTATTTTCTATCATGACTAGTATTTCTTTTGTTAGGATCAACTCAGATTAAGTTGTAATGATATCACTAGAGATATGAAAAAGGTTCTACATGATTTTTCCTATTTGCAGTAGTCTTGGCAATACATCTTCATGCTTTACGAGGATCATTGATATTTTGGCTATGGATTCCACATCTTTAGTTCTAGTAATATCAACTAGTGGCACAACAAGAACATTAAAGGATTCTTTGATATGATCTGTTATGACGTTTACTACTCCTACTGCATCCTGATGTTACTTCACCATCACTATGACTTATTCTTTCGTTTCTAACATTACTTGAAAGGATGTACCATTTCTTGATATTTTCTGTATCCAGTCACATCTTCTCAAACTTGTGAAGAGACTTAACTACTTGTGGGTCCTATTGATTCTACAGGTCTATTGGAATTATCTCTTCCTTTGTACATGCTTGAGACTTCCCTACTTCCCCAACTGATTATTTCTACTATTTGTTGTAAATATCTCATTGAATATCTATGGTCTAAGTATGCCAATGGAGCACTTTGTCCTAGTTTATTCTATAGTTAGCATTGACCTATTGGGTCACACTTATTTTGTTATGATGGCTAAATTTTTTTTCATTGGTGTAGATCCTGCTATAGCCTTAGTGCCTACTAGTTTTTCAACTTGGTCCTTCTTTGATGCTACTGAATTGGAAATTTTAACATATGAAGAATTTTGGGCTTTGTGAAGGAGATCATTGGTATAGCCTTTTGACTTGTTGGCACAATATTCTAATGAGATAAGAAAATATTTTTTCTTAGACCATTTTTATTCTTGGTTTTCCAATTCATAAATAAATTTGAAAGACATGGTGCAAAATTAGTAAATATTAGAATTACAATTATATTATATTTTAAGAAGATATGCTTAACAAAATTAGACCATGATGAATTCTTTTTAATGAAGGAGCTTAGTCTACTAATGAAACTAGATTGTGTAGCACTTGGAGTAGATTTGGTATCACTACAATTTCTTATCTGGATATACATGATACATGGATTACTTCAAATGAAGCTTCTAGCCTCTATGGTTGGAATAGAATTAGCTTAGTTATATATTTAAAATATATATCTATAAATTGGCCAAGAGAATCTTATTTTTTTACAAGTAAAAAGCTCTTTGAGTAAAAAATATCATGACTTTTGGACGAAGAACAATATTAAAAAACCAAAATTTTCATGCCTTCTAGACGAAGAACAAGAGTTATGTACCTTATTTTTCCTAAGGATGGGTTTTTTGAAAAAAAAAATTTCCATCAATTAGTGTATGGTCTTCATCAATGGAGAGATCCATGGTGGATAGAGAATGTGTCCATCTTGTGCTTTCCCTGCCCTACAAATCAGAATAGTCCTTACAGTCATCAAATTCTTTCTAGTACCTTTTGTTCACCAAACACATGTAGTTCTTGTAGGAATAGGCACTCCAGAGAATGCTAGAATCTAGAGGAATGTTCCAGAGGCTCCACGGATATGGATTTGGCTCCCTGTAATTTTTTGGGATTCTAGGGAAGCATCTTCTTTGAGGCAGAGGATCACAACCGCTGAGCATCAGCATCTGAGCACTAACTTCATTGCAAATTTTTTCCATCCACCCATCACCGGTATTCTATAGAATCAATGTTAGTTGTAGGGGAAATGCGTGCAAAAGAGGAAGATGTTACAACAGAGCCTTCATTGTTGTTCTGGTCGTCTGTGAAAGCTGTCTTTAGAAACTATGCCAGATTTTCAATATGGGATTTCAGATTCTTCTCCCGAATCCAGCACAAAATATTCATCTAATGAAGCGTATTTATGGTTTTCAATGGGACATAACCTTTGGAACCAAGATGTAACCTTTCTAAATGTATTGTGCAACCTTTCTAAATGTATTTTTGTTTTGCATTGGACGTACCTTTCATAACACGCCAGCATTAGTCAGTGTTATGGACAAAGTTGGCATTACTGAAATATGACTGGTAATGGTCTCGGGAAATTCAATCTTAGTTAGCGTTATGGACAAAGTTGGCATTACCGAAATATGACTGGTAATGGACTCTCGGCCAAAAGATAAAAAATAATGTTGAAGACTTAATTTTTAATCTTGAGAATTTATTTAAAGTCGACAAAAATTTGCATAAGACTTTTCCAAATATTTTTTTAAAGGATGGTAGATATGTTTTTCCTTCTAATTCATAGGTTGCCTATAAGATTATTACAAAGAATGATTTTATTCATAAAAAATTCAATAAGGCTTGGAAAATGCAATTATCATTGCAATTTTGGATAAAAAAATAAAAGATATTTGGAGAGCTCCTAGATTTTCCAAAAAGTTGTGTATTTTTTGGTGTCTTATTCTATTAATACTCATCTCAAACATATGGAAAATATTTCTCCTAAATTTCCCCTTTATAGAAGTGAAGAATCATTTTCTCGTGTTGTTCTTGAGTATCCTATTGTAACAACTTTCAACCAAGCAGCAATGAAGTCATTCTTAGTGATTATGCTACTTTATCTACTTCATTTCTTTGCATTTTGGATGATCTTTAACCACTTATTCTCTACTCTATTTGGAAGCTTTGAAATGCAGTTATTTTCTAGTAGTAAGAGCATAACTATGACCTTTCTTTAGGTGTCAAAAATCATATTCTCAAAGATGTCACTTTTCAGCTACAACTTTAAATAAATATGCTTCTAGTAAAAATTTAAGAATTAATTTATTTTCTACAGTATTAATTTCTTTTTGTTTTGGAGGCTCAACGATAAGAAGCTTTCAACTTTTGTTGCTATTTGTTATTTATCTTTGATTGATGTATTCTTTTTTTCTTTAGAGGGAGTTTTCTCCTGCTCTTTACAAGAAACCCTTTAGTAAGAAGTGAAAACTTGTGAGGATGCTTTTAATAAGGGCAAGCCTAAATTCTATTTGTACCTTAGAGGGAAGATTTTTTAAGATTAGTTGTAAGGATGAAAATCTGGAAAGGCACTCACAAAATTATTGGGATTTTTCTTTAGGCTCTCTCTTAAATGATCTACTATACTTTGAATTTTTTGGTTGTCTAACACATCTTTCTCTCCCCGTTCCCCTCCCCTACCCTCCCTCCCTTGAAAAAAAAAAACAAACAAATACAAATAGTTCTAATTTTAATAATCAAAATCAACTATTAGGAAAAAGAATGAAACCTTTCTAATTATAATTTTCCAAAAAATAGTATGATAATGCGAAGACAAGCATGAGCAACATATAAAGCTTAATTTCAAGATATCAAATAGGAAGTCACAAGATAAAATCTTATTAAAGAATAATCATCTAAAAGGTATCACATAGCTAACAAATAATAACTTAGCCATAATAAACATTAAATAAGAGATCAAGAGGTCAAGTATCACTTAAGCATTAATTATACAAATGCATCATATAACTATGCTATCCAAAAATACACTCAAGACTTCAATAAAATATGTTTATAAAAACATATATAAAGGATCATCACTCATAGGGTTAATGCTTGCCTTGGTAAGGTGGGGTCCTAGAAGGGTTGGTGGATGAGTGAAATCTTAACCTTTTTTGAGTGGTTGTGCTGAGGCTCAAACCTAGGTCCTACCACTTGAAAAATAAGCACCTTACCATCACTCTAAATGGTGGTCTCTTATAATAAGCATATAAAATTCAAAATGCATAATTGCAAATCCATTGATACATCCATTGCTAAAGGTGAGAATTTGACCCTTAATCAATACCTAAAAATTCTCATAGACAAGAAGAAAATGATTTGTGTGCTATATGTTACTACAATTAGGAGATTAATGCATACAATTATATGCACTTTACTTAACATATGCTTTGTAGTAGGGTTGGTTAGTTGTTACTAGTCAAATGCTAGATCTGCATATTGAAAAGTAATTGATAGGATTTTAAAGAGGATTATGGACTGTATGCTTTATTATCAAGGATCAAATTTGTGATTTATGGATTGTAGTGATGCTGATTGGGGCAATGACCTAGATGAATGCAAATCAACATTAGGATATTCTTTCTTGTTGAACTATGGCATCATGTCTTAGAGTAAAAGGAAGAAAACCTGTGTAGTCCTATTCACCGGGGAGGCAAAGTTTGTTTCATGTTCAACAAAGATACAAGAAGCCATTTAGTTGAGTTACCTTCAAGCACTTGGAATAATTAGAGATACATTAGGACTCATGAAAATCCATTATGATAGCATGGAAATAGTTGCATATTTGAAGGATCCTAAGTACCATGACAAGATAAAGCACATTAATATAAAATATAAATTTATTTGAGAAATAATCATGAAGGAGGAAGTGATCCTACAACACATCTATACAAGTCATATGATACTAGATCCTTTAACTAAACCCATTCCTAGAGATGTATTTATGGCTCATGTTGAAGCTTTGGGGCTACATAGAATTTGATTACATGTATGAGTAATCATTGCTTATATCATGTATTGAGGAATTTTTCATTTATGCAGATAGTTCCATTTTCTTATGTGGTGTAAGTATTTATTTTACATGTATGTGGATCATATGAGTATGTCATTAGGCTTGATTGGTTTACTCACATAAACAATCATCCTTTGGCACTTGTAGATTAGTGAGTAAAGGATGAGATATCTAAACTATCATCTTGGTATAGAGACAAATATAAATTCTCTATAAGAAGATTGAATATAAATGATCCCATGATTCATATTAGCCTAAAATTTAAAGTTGGATGCAATTTTTTTTCATAGCATCATTGATGAGTGGCAAGGTATCCCTACACTCAACCATATGAATACGAGCATTCATGCACGATCTAGTTGAACTCCATGGACAGGCTAGTTTTGGAATCTAGATCGTTACACATTGATCACAGTTCCCTGTCTTCCCACATGGACTAGTATTTTCTTTGTCACGTATGGTTTAGTCCAGAGTGAGGCATATGATGTGATCCTAAACTAATGCTACTCCTAGAGACAATGAAAAATAATCTTGATTAAACTAATAAGCAGTAGGAAATGAAGTCTAAGCTAGCCTAAGTGTGATGAGCATCCATTCCTTAATCATCTGTACACATCTTGAACCTCATGCATGACTACTACTGGGATTACCAAGCGTAGATCCTAGGTACACTATTGGGTTACCAAGTAGTCACACTTAAATGCTCATGATTAAGTCATACTCATTCCACAGTTAACAACAAGAATAGTAAATGTTGGTAAAAAATATTAACTAATAAAAGAATAAATAACAATAACAATTAAATAATTAAACTAAGTGAATGCTGCAATGATGAAGTAATCATGATCTTTATTGCCGATCATGTCTGTGTCCAAGTACATCACACACGAATAAAGATTCCGTACAATTACAAGCATCACACTGTAGGCATGCACTGGGAAAATATTCTAACTCTTTCAAGAACAAACTGCAAGAGTCTGGCTACAACTAATTCCTAAGATGCCTAAGCGTGGTAGGTGCGTGCTTATTTATAGGCTAGAATAGACGTTGTGTATACGGGGCCATGTATACGGGGTCTAGTATATGCAGCATGCTTAGTATACAGGGCCTAGTATATGTGGCCTAGTTAACCACAATTCATCATACCCCCACGACTTAATAACAACTCGTCCTTGAGTCAAAGAAAGTAAGGAACAAGCTCAATTAATTACACAGTGGATAGGTATGGGATTATTGACTAACCAAAAATTTATTCATGCCATAGTAGATATGACAAAAAAAATTGGGACATAGACACAGAATTACAAAACTTTGTTGGAACTCATGTGGGTCTTGGTGGTAGTGGTTCCTCCATGGGTGCCTTTCCTTTGTCCTATGCATCAGGCTTCTGAGATTGATACCATTGAAGAAGCACCTAAAGTTTCTCCTCTTCTATTTAAGGATTATGAGCCATCCATGCTGATGTTCCAATGTTTGATGGATTTGGCACTTTTCATGGACACAGTAGCTATGGGAACATTTAATTGGCCTTGACATGCCATGCCGCAAATAGCTGTCATTCCTCTTCATAGGCTCGGGCCTTGACCTCTCCTCCATTTTCTTGGATAGATTATATAGTAACAAGAGTTTCATGATGGATGCTAAATGATTTCCTTTTTCTCTACATGTTCTGCATGAGGTCCTTAGCCTCTACCTCCCCCAGGTTGTTCGGTTGCACCTTGAGAAGGTCCTCCTTTTTGTCTTCTTTTAGGGGCCATCCATGATCACACGAAGATCAATTGTTAGTAAGGCTATTGAGAAAAAAGTTCAATGATTTCATACCTTACTCATTGTGTTTAATAAATGTTAAACTCTTCATTTAGTGTGATTTTAGAGTTAGAAATTTTTTCAAGGAAGTTGCCCTAATATTTTAATGTTAGACCTGGTTTGAGGAACATTTGATAAAATGATGACAAAGAAAATAATAGATTTGAAAATGAAGTACTCGAAGGGTATAAGATGATGTGGTGGTGTGCAACAAGTACAAATTACAAAATTCACGCAAGTGGATCCTCACCAAAGTAGGTTCCAACCTATAATGCCCTTGTGCAACCACACCTTAAAATGTCTATAGGTACTAGAAGGGTTAAATGTAATCTATACTGCNTATAGGTACTAGAAGGGTTAAATGTAATCTATATCGATGCAACAAACACACACATGTAGATACCACCGCGATGAGGTATGAAGTCAATGCTACATAAGACACGAGTCACAAATACATGAACAACGAGATGGAATGAATCAAAGAAGGAATTGTAGAGATTGGGACGTGAGGTAACTGACTCAGGGCACACTGAATCTTGAGTGTAGGGCATGATTAATGTGTCATTAGCCCATCGCTCCAAAATCAAGACCAAGTCCATTCCTCCGATCAGTGACATTGCATTGTTTCATCCAATGATGAACAACCATAAGAGGACCATGAAAATAAGGCGTATGATCACTTGGCATTTTGTGCAAGGGAGAAGTGACTTGGAATTTCTTTGCAGCATACTTTTTGTTTGGCCACTTTGGCACACTCTCTTCTTCTTTTCCTCTCTCTTTTTTTTGGAGTAATCTTAATCCAGAGAAGCCACCTACCTTCAGGCATGGATGCATGTCTTCCTAGAGGGGCCCCCTAGAATAGTGTTAGGTTCTTTATTGGATGCCTTTAATACTCTTACTCCCCTTTTTTGTTAGATC
>MNCI01029140.1:333794-343876 GCA_015680685.1 Gnetum montanum | reverse complement strand
GAATAGATCAATAAGCATATTACAACTTTAGTGTTCATGACCATTGTGGTGAACACTTGTACATAAATGACATCCAAGCCTTATTTAACAGCTTGAAGAGAAAGAGAAAGAAAGAAGATGAAGCATGTTGCTGCCAATGCTGATATTGCACCTTCCGTTGTTTATCCATAGCCATGCCACCAAACTTGCTCCTTTCATAAATGCTCTAGTTTTTGTCCACCCTAAGTGCTTCCTCAAAGCCCAATCCATTATTTGTATGATTTCCATCTGCACACACAACACAGTCACAAATGAGCAAGGATAGATAATCCATAATGTAGTTGATACCTTACCTTGATATGAAGCACATTAGTTGAGTTGTGGTTATGGCAGAAACTGGTTCAGAGATTTATCACTGGAAACTACCCAAGGTGTAGGGGTTAGGCAATTAGTAAAATGGAAAAAATTGAAAAATTTATGCCAAGTCCCCCATGACTAAGAGCGAACCTCTGATAGCTATAATATGGAAAAACATGAGGAACAAGAAAGATGAAAAATATCAATAGCAATGCCAATAAAATGGATGTCATGGATGGATATGAAACAACAAATGATTGATTGTAGGAAATGTTTAAGGAAAAGAAGTAAAAAATTGCACTAAAAAGAAATTCTAGTGGGTCCTTCCCAAAGCAGGTTCATGCCCTTTATGCCCTAACAAACACACAAACCAAAGAGTTTGTAGGCTCTAGGAATGTCATTTGGAAGAAATAGTTAAAAAATTACCCACAAGAATTCACCAAAGAAAAATAATGCATCAACCTAGAACGGACTAATGATAAAATTGGTAATGAGGTGGAAAATGGGAAGAAAGATGGAGAGGAGAAAATGGAATGGAATCCTAAGAACAAGGTTGTGTAAATCCGCTTGTGTATTTCATGGTTAAGAACAAGGTTTTGTAAAGCCCCTTGTGACCTCGCATCAATACACTTGGCCAATCCATCCTCTTGAAGCAACAAGAATGCTTCCACAAAGAGTCATCACTATTCCAAGGAGAATGAGATGGAGAAGTAAAAAGCGAGAAAGGACCTTACTTAGAGGAAACCTTTAGGCATGGCTATCATGTCTTTCCAATTCCATAACTAGTGCTTGTAGCCCATATTTCTTTATTATTTCTAAGGGGCATGCTTTGAATTCTCACTTCTATTTTTTTTCTCTTTTTTCTTGCATGAGAACGACACCATGCAAAGACTTGTTTTTATTCACTCAACTTCCTGATTTTACCTCGTAGATGCCTCTAAGGATCATTCCAACTCATAACGTAGCATATGACCATCATTTTTCCTAATTGACATTGACACTGACGTTGATGCAATGTCAACATTAGACCTGCACCACCCTTTCCACATCACATATGAAAAAATTGCTCATTAGCTTCCATTCAAACCTTGCAAGATCCCAAATGACTCGTCCACAGTAGTCCTAACATGTGATTCATCAAATTTTGACATTTTGGTGAGTTGACCTTAGGACCTTGGGAGCAAAACTTTTCTAATTTTTGTACTAATGCTAATGCTAATGTTAATGTCAATGTTAGCATTAGCACATAAATCATCATGTTCACCTCCTCCACAACACTTCTCACCTACATTTTAGCTTCAACCTTAGCTTCTTAAGCTCTTTAGTGATTAGTCAACATCAATTCCAAGGCACCAAAAGTCAAGTTTGGCTAGTTTGAAGGTAGTCTTAGGGGACAAGCCTTAGTGTTTTTTCCAAGTATGACAATTAACACTACCTCAACATCATCCTGCCTATGCTTCTTAAGGGATTCTTGGATGCTTAGAATCAAAATTTGGAAAACACTAGGAAATTCTTTCTATCTCCTAATGACAATGACATTCTTAAGATCACCTCTTTCTTGATGAGTGTTTCTCATTTTCACAAGTCAAACTTGCTAGAAAAAAGAACTCAAAGAAATCTCTACTTAACTCTAGGATGAAATTTGACAACTCTAGCCTAACAAATATAAGATCAATACCCAAATTTCATGTGGGTTTCTAAAGATCTAGAGAACTTTTCAAGATTTTAGGAGATTAAGAGCATAAGAATCAGGATCACAACATCTCTCACATGCTCCATGGCCACAGCAAGCTCAATTTGACTCCCAAGTCTTCAACAATCCAAGTACTGACACCAATGCAATGTTAACATCAATCAAGGAGTTCTCATGTTAGCTTCAAGATTTAGAAATTTTTCAGCATCAGCATTGATCTTCTAGAGAAAGAATTTTTTCAATTCCAATGTTAGTTCTAGAACCCTTAGCCAAAACAACCTCATTTTGGCCCGAAATTGATTATGGATAGTACTTCCGTTTATACATCCATCCTTAAAAAGTTTAATTTCATCATCAAAACATATATTTGGCTTACAAATTAAGTATTTATTATTAGCTTTACTTCACTTGCATTTTCACCAACATTTCAAGTTTTGATCCTCTATAGGAGGTAGAAACTTGTTATTCCCTTTCTCCCATATCAATATCCTTATATTTTAATATTCCATTCTTTTTTAGTTATGTTTTAATACTTAGATTTTATTTCATATCTCATAGTTTATTCCACACTTTTTCTTGGTTCATTTGGAATGATCATTTTCCTATTTTTCTTGGTTCATGTGCAATAGGCTAAGTCCACATTTGATTGTAGGTTTATGCTTTGTCAGGTCATAATCATTGACTCATTGAAGGTTATATAAAAGAATGATCATTTCCGAACACAAGTACTTTTACACTTAAGTTGTGGAAGTATTCTTCTAGGGTTGGAAAAAGAATAATTTTGCAGGAACATTTTTAATGCTAGAAGGAGGACTAATGGATTTTCTAGTCTCATGAACCCACTATGTAACAACCTATAGGTCCTTTTCAACACTATCTCATTGTAGTCTGTAATTTGAAATCACCTGGCGAGATGGCTTGCAAGCTCACTTTTGGATTTCAATTTCTTCAAGGCTCTATTCAGAAACTGCATCAACTAAAAGGAGTCAGTGACACTACATCCTCCATTCATAAAAACAAATAGCTTTGAATGTGAAATGGAAGCTTTATTGCATCCAAAGATCCATATTCAGCAAAAGTGCAAGCTAATAATGAATCAGATCTATCTTTTTTTAAAAAAAGAAACAACATGAATATGCTATTCAATAAATATAGCACACTAAGTAACCATAGATGCGACCAGTTTTGAATTGCCAAAATAAAAATGTTAAAACCCCAGCCATTTGGAAATAGAAAATTATTACATGAATCTATTCTTGAAAAGGCCTTGAAACATTAAAGGTAGGGCAAAAGAAAGTCAAAATGGCAAGGATTACAGAAACATGAGAAATGATGGTGGCTATTGCCAGCAATCCGAATATAAAATTCAGCAAGAAATGGACCTTCCAATAAATGTGCAACTTACTTCTTGATCTTGGATCCTACTGGAAGGCCATGCGAGTAAATTTTTAAAAAAGCCAAGCTGTCACGGTCTTGAAGTTCTAAAACATAAATACCTCAGCAAAAACATGGTACATACAACGGATTACCTTGTATCGTGCTTGTGCTCGGGCAGATTCACGAACCGAGCAATAACATCTTCAATCCTACTACAGAAACACAGCAAGATGACACAAAATAGATAGACCTCTCAGGTGCCAAAAACATAAGACACAAAGCAGTGAAAAACATAAGACACAAAGTAGCTAGAAAAAAATTGAGAATCAAACATAGAAGCTCAACACAACAGATCATAGAGAAGAGTTCAACAGCAAACGAATGAATGGTAAAATTGCAAAGGTGAATAGCATACTAAATAAATGACAAAAAATAACACGATGAAAATGACCTTTTTTTCCCAAAGAACTGGCTGAGGTGGCTCAAGGGAGAGAACATAATCATAGCGATGTCGATGTTGCAAAAAATGGAAAGCTTGTACACCTTCTTGATGAGGCCATTTTGGTGCTTAGAGAAGGTAACCTACCGGTTTGTGTGGTTTTCGATTTTCTTTATCTGGATCTTAACCTTCCCATGTTTAGGAAGGTAGCAGGGCTAGGACAGAACAGGCACACGAACAGAAGCAAGAAAGAGAAAGGAATAGAGAAGAAACGAAACGAAAGCAAGGAAAATCTCAACAAAGGAAAAAAAGAATGGAGTGAGAGAATGAAATGGAGAAGAGAAAAAAAAGACTCAAAGTTTTGGACACCTCAAGGTCTGAAACAGGATAGCAAGGAAGAATAGTGAGGGTTTTTAGGATACCTTAGCAATAGTGGGGAAGAGATACCTTAGCCACAATATCATGTACACAACGTCAGTGATTGGCTACGACATTGCATATGGAATGTTGGGGTATCTACCCTATGTCTATAAATACTGTGCATGAGCTCTTGTTTTCACATCATTTTTTGATCATTTTCTAGTCAAAGTAGCAAAGTTCTTGTCATTTATTTTCCTTTTAGAGTTAGAATATTTTTTGAGTGCTCGCAAAAGGAGTCTAAGTATGTATGACTCTTCGTTCAAGCACTGATGTACTTGAGCATAGTAGTATGAGGGGAATAAAATGAACTCTTTTGATAATCCTTGCATCACTGAGAATAGCTTAATATTTTCTTTATTGCACTTTAATTTCATGTTCTTTACTTTAATGCATTTGAATTAAGTGATTTATTTTTAGTTGTTAATGAACATGAGCATGAGCACTTTGAGCAGTCATATAGTACTTGGTAACCCAACAATGCTTAACGTTTGATAGCCCAACAATGCTATATGTGTTCAAGAAGATTTACTGGTTACTCGTGTTAGGCTAGATAGACAATAACAAACTAGATTTTAAATTACTCTACTCTTCATTCATTTTGTAAGCAATTAGATCTATAAAATATAAAATAAGAAAAATCATATACCTCAATTACACTTAAACCATACCCTTAAACCTAGTGTAGTTGGGAAGACAATGAATATTTGCAACATCTATTTTACTCCCTAAAAGAGCTAGTATACTAGATAACTATAGGTCCATGGAATTCAACTAGATCACACATAAACACTTTAGTGATTTATACGGTTGCGCATAGGGGTACCTAGCCACTCATCATTGGCGTCATTTCTTGGGAACTTTTTGTTGTTTTTTGCACAATATAGGACCTAGTGAAAAGTATCTAAATCGTTGGAATGAACCTTAGAGTCATATCCTATTTTACCATTACTATAAAAAATTGTCAGAGCACATTGTGATTTTTCTTCACTAACTAAAAATGTCTTCTTCTCATAGGAGCACTTATCATGCATTGCCTCAATAATATCAAATTGTATATACTCATCCTGATGAGTATGTACCAAACTTCACCTTCATCCTGCACCAAGATGAATAGCTGTAGTTGTGTGACATGGAGGGTAACATTGTGTTACTACTTGATTGAGCTATTCCTACAATTGTCTACAAAATGCTCACATGATGTGGTCTCTAAGGATACCATGGGGAGTATATTGTGCAAGATACTAACACTAAGGATTGTCATCCCACTAAAGCACAACATTTATGGGACTAACCGCTAGAGCAATGCTATGAAATTTTGAAGGGAAAGGGACTTAATGATTCTCCATTCCTATTGTACCAAGAAGCTAGTCGGAAACCCTTCTTTAGGGATTTTTCATTTAATGAGAATTCTCTCTTTGACTTCGATGATGGAGGTCAAAATTAGAACTTACACTCCACAATTTACAATCTTGGTTCTAGTAATAAAGGATCCAATGACAAAGAAGGATCTAGAGGCGCAAGTCAAGATAGGGATGTAGATAAAAAGCAAGATCATGATCATGATCGCAATCTCCAAAGAGGTGGAAGTAGGTGTTGTGATGGTGTTGGTTCTCCTTCCTCTTCCCCTTTGTCATCTCCTTCTTCTTCTAGCTATGATCGTGACCACAGAAGGTGAGATCATGATGGAGATTATCAAAATGAAAGAAATGACTAATGGGACCAAAATGATTGAAGGGAGCATTGAGAAAGACAAGATCAAGGGTGTAGATGTTCAAGAGAGGTATAACATCATGAATGAGGGGTTAGTAGAGGGCATCATGGGCATCATGGGCACCATGGTCAAGGCCTCAATGAGCCTCTACTTGCCTAAAATTGTTGGCACATTTGGCTATTTCATGGAACAATTGGCATTTTGATTGAAAGGGGATTTCATTTATCATTTGTTCTATATTGATTTAAGAGAGAGATGATCTACCCATCCAAACATTTTTACATTGAATTTTTTAAAAAAGAACAATGTATGGTTGAAAATTTAGAAGTAAACATGTAGCTTTGAGGTTATGGGTTGATGGGTGTTTTGGAGAAGTTATTCATTGTTAAATAAAATGCTGTTGAGACCTTCTTGGGATATGAAATTAAATTTCCAAATTATTCCTTTATTGGAGTTTGGAAGATAGTGCAATAGCAAACAATGAATTATATTATTTACCCAAGAAAGCATTGGTGGAGAACATGATAAAAATATGAATAATGCTGAAAATAATCACTGGAAGAGTCCTAAATTAAAATAAAAATCAAAGGTTTCCAAGGACAAAACCCCACATTCGAGTTCATCCATAAAAAGAATGCCATCCTGAGTGTGAACATAGACAAAACAGATGAATCAAAGCTGTAGATGGTGATAGAAAAAGCTGTTGTGTTTCTCAAACAACATGGCCTTACTATAATGGACTATGCCAGCAATGTAGATGTAGTAGTGTAGACGTATCTTACAGCCCTGGGTGCTATGTCATATTCCTGGAATTTCTGAATCTCAGCCTGAAAAATAAGATAATAAAACCAAAGCAAGCTCACGAGCAAAACGGGAACCAATTCCAAAATTGACCAGAGACCCAAGAAACCCAGATAAGAGCAGAGAGGAAATTCTCAGCTGGAATCAGGTGCCAGGGGTGTATGCAGATAATCGCCAGGGCTGAAATCAAAGCTGTGGCTAGAAGTTAAATTCTAGACGTGCTTAGAGCCATGCTCCCGCCTTCGAATCTCACCACGGCCACCATCGGACTCTGCCGTACGATGCTCATCTTCACGCCCGGCATCATGTCCACAAGCGTCAATTCTCGCAATTTGGCTAGAGAACATACCATGAATGCTGCCTTTGATTTTTCTACGTCTACACCATCTACCATTGTTGCACCTGCCGAGCTCTGCTGCTGCTACTGCATGTAGGAGGTTTATTAACTCTTGATGAAGGATTTATTTATCACTGCAACATAGCGGTGTTGCATTTTGGGGCATATTCTAATCAACTTGGTGCCATTGTGCTCAGAAAATGATGAAATTTCAAGTTATGAGACCCTTAGAAACTTTTCTTCTCAGTTGAGAAAACTTGGCGGTTGCATCAGGGTAGTTTCATGGAAGGATTCTGCTCATGTTGGGTTATCAAAGACTGAAAAATCTATGGAACGAGTAGTTACCCAAAGCCCTTGCCATGGATTGTTATCTCACACATTCCAACAAAAAGATGCAATAGGTACTATGGAAACAAATTATTATGCATATATGTACAAAAAATTGTTAATGAAGAATCATAGTTTATGCAAGCGGATGATGGCACATGGCGGCAGCAACTAAACACCACATGGCAACATTACCAGATGCAATGGTAGAGCCTTGTTTTGTAGTGGCGGTTGATATACGGTTCTAGTTGAGATTGGCATAGGGTGGAATAATTTGAAGCTGTTTGCAGAAATTGGGCAGTTCCAGGCCTAGCGCCTTCATATTCGGAGGCATTCTTAACGGTGCCAAGTAACCACAACCGTATTCAAATTTTTCTTTCCAGCGAATGTCATTTTTCCAAGGAATCCAGTAGTAAATTTTACGTGGATATAAAATGTATATGATTTAATTATATAGCATCTGAAATTTGCAAGGATCAGCTTTATTAATTTTTAAGACTATACAACCACCTCCACCAACATCTACACTAAGGTGGATGCTAAATTACTTTCTTAATACAACGTGATCATGAGAATTATTAGGGCTTAATGACATATAATAATTAAAATCCTAAATAAAATATGACAATTGTATGAAGCTCCTAGGAGATCTTGGATTTATTTTTATATAGGTTATTTCTTATAAAAGCAATATTTGTAATATTTACACATGCCAATGTTAGCAAGATTTTCTCCTAACTTTATGTATAAGTTACAACTTCCTAACTTATTGGGCAAGTAATATCTCCTAACTTGTTGGGAAATTTATAACTTTCTTACTTGGGAGAGAAGTTAGCCACGATATTTTGGAATATCTAACTACCTATGAGACCCTATAAAAAGGCTTTAGGCATTAGAAGAAAAGGATCACACACTTTTGGGAACGCACTTTTGGATCACACTCTTGGAGACTTTGGGTCTTGAAGGAGCATTTATAAAGAAGACATTGTGAAAGATTGCTTGTAAGATGACCTGCTAAAGATAACATTTCAGCCTCTTTGTCATGGTCCTGTGAGTTTTGTTTATGTTTATTTTGTTTAAATTTTTTAGCTAGTGGTTTAGATGGTATCATGCTTGGCAAGTAATTTTGGGATTTTTAGATTGCTCTTATTGTTCTTGCTACATGATAGAAAATTTCTATTAGAATTTTGCCATAGAAGAGCTCATGCTTAAAATCCCTAAGAACATTTTAGTAGTGAATTTTATTATTTTACAATGTATAAGAACTACTATTGAGATTGTTGTAAAAGAGCCTCTACTTGTAGTCAAGCCGTTGAACGATTCAATAGTCAAGAGGGTTTAGAAAATCTTCGGTATTTTGATAGGACAAGAATAGCTTCTTTTATCTTTAAAGTAAATCTCTGTAGTATTTCAATAAGAAATTGTCAAGTCTTTTGAAGGCTCTGTTAAATGCAATTGTTGACGTCCATTATCTAGCCAAAATAAAGTCTCGTACCTGATAGTTTATGCAGCAAATTTCTAGGTAGCATAGTAGGATTATCTTGAAGAAATTGCTTATTTGAGCCTTAGAAGTTTACACAATTCATAGTTATTGAATTTGGGATAGCTTTATTACGAAGTGTTTACTCGTATCATTTTACCTTGTTTAAAAATTTGAGATCTTTACACAAATCTACTTTCTTATTCTCTGCTTTCTATTTCCATTGAATCTCGCTCTATTTTTAGTTTTCTTGTGGAACTATCTCTTTCTCTGGGGAAAATTAGAAGTAGATTTGCAGAGTTGTGCTCAAATATTTTTGCAAAACTTTATTTGTTACAAATACGTATTATAAGGACTGCATACACTAGGCAATTGAACAAAATAGTAACTCTCAACAACTCATAGTACTTTGCAAAGTTGGCTAAATCTCTTTAAGATAAGTCATTTATAGTTTTACACACAACCCAATTATTTCATTTTTTACAACAGCACATTGCAACAGTACACACGCATACTCACATTAACTACTAAGTCTATTTGGAGGTATCTGGGCCTTGGTGTTGCAGAATACCAGCAAGCACCTAAATCCTATTCGAGGACACTCGTTGGTTGTCACATCCCAAACGATCGTCAATAGTTCTTTTGATGCTAGAAGGAGGGCTGAAAATTTAACCTCTAAGTTCATAAGCCTTATAATTTTAGCACATCAATAATTCTTTGTTACTATAAAGGCTTAAGAAGTTAAATACTATTTTCAGTTCATGACCAAGGAGATTGATAGTTTGGAAAATTTAAAAGTTTCAACAGATATTCTTGATTCTAAGACTGATTCTTCATTAGAAGAAGAACAAAAGAAAGTTTTTGAATTGGAAACAAGTAGTTGAGTGAAAACTAGAAGATCAAGAAGATCACCCATTATATCTAGTTTATCGATTTATAAAAAAATATCTAGAAAGTCTAAGAGTTCAACTATCCAAAGGAATAGGATGGCAAATCCTTGGGAAAGAGTTACACCATTAGGATTTCAAAATTACAATGATATTCCTAAGGTAGTTTACAAATATTTGCCTAACCCTTTCATTCCTAGAAAAGGTTATTTAGCTGAAGAATATATTCACATGTTTGAGTTAGCTTTAGCTCATGCAAATATTCAACATCAAG
>MNCI01029140.1:315509-333745 GCA_015680685.1 Gnetum montanum | reverse complement strand
TTAAAGAAACTTATCTTAAGGTTGTCAACCCCAAAATTTCAATTTGGTTAAGGAGAAATTGAAACTTAACTATACTAAATGACTACTTTAGTGAAGCTATACAGTTAGAAATATAGTTGAACTTGAATCCTGAAGAGAACATTGCAATTCAAAAAAGAGAAGAAAGAGTTATGATTCCTATGCAAGAGTTTGCTCAATTTAAAGCTTTACCAGGTCCATCTCATGTGAAGATAGAGCAAGAACATGAAAGAGTAGAATCTAAAAAAGGACAATTAATGAGAGATATGTCTAACAAAATAGTAAAGCTTGAAAAAGCCTAGGCAAGAGTTAATATCAAGGAAGAAAAGAAACATAGAAAGCATAAACATCAAGACACTAAGTAGCAAAAGAGGAAGATGAAAGTGACCTTATTATGTCCAACTTTCTTGATATTGAATCTGATAATGAGTTATCTAGTGTTCATTATGCAAGTAAATCTTCTAGCAATGGATCTAGTGATACTTCTTCTCTATCAAGTTTTGAAGAAGATATGTCTTCAAATGAAGAATGCAATAACAATGAGGAAAAGGGATATAGTCTCTAATAAAAAGAAACATTAACTACTTCTAGATCCCCAAATGTTATTACTAATCCATCTACTAAGAGAAAAGTTTTTGAGCCAAATAGAAAAGATAAGAATAAAGGTAAACACAATCAAGTAGAGCAAAGCACTCCAAATCAGTCTTTTAATGAATGGATAAAGAAACCAAGCTTTATTGGTGATGGAGAGTATGATTTGATTGAAGACCTTAAACATGTCAAGGCCAATATTAGCTTTTCCTAGTTGCTTCAAATAGGAGATGCGCAAAGAAAGGCTTTAATGTTTATTAAAGGTAAAAGGAGAGTTAGAGAATTAGAGTTAAGTTATGTGTCTAATAATGATGAGAAATTAAAGACCTCGTATGATAAGGAAGCTCCTCCTTTTCTTTTGACAATGAAATTAAAGGATAAATAATTACACAATTATTTGATTGATTCTAGAGCTACGTCTACTATAATGCCATTGTCCATATGTAAGAAACTTAGTTTGATTCCTAAAAAAATCAAATAGAAAGATTGTTCAAGTGGATAAAAGTAGAGTGAAAATTGTGGGTCAATTACCAAATGTCCTATTGGAAATTGCTTCTAAACCCCACATCAGAAGTAAAGTAACTATTCAAGTGGTAGACATACCAGATTCACATAGTCTCTTATTAAGTAGAAGTTGGAGTAAGAATTTTTTAGGTTACATATCAACAGATTATTCTCACATTGGCTACCTTGGAAAGAAGAACAAAATTAGATATACATCTATAGCGAACCTTTGATGATTGATAATATTAATTCAAATGGAAAGAGTAAAATGGCTAAAAAAGGAGGTGTTGAAAACAAAATTTGTACACTCCAAAAAAATTATAGTTCTGAAAAAGAACAATCGAAGAATGAGGATAAATGGGAGTTATACTTTGATGGTTCATGTAATTCAAAAGGTGCAGGAGTTAGTATTGTTATATTAAGGAATGATTCACCTGAAATTCTCAAAGAAATTCATCTATATTTCCCTTGTACTAACAAAGAAGCTAAGTATGAAGCTCTATGTATTGATATGAGAATAGCTCTAGACAAAAAGATTAGAGTAATCACTATAAAGGGAGACTCAAGATTAGTTTGTGAACAAATAAAGGATAACTATGTAGTGAAGAGCTCATTCTTAAGACCTTATAAAAAACTTGGTCATAAGATGTTAGATCAGTTTCAACATTGCTGAATAGTGCATATAAACAGAGAAGAGAATCTTATAGTAGATGATTTGGCAAAGGCAGCTTCAACATTGGATATGCAAATAATAGAAATTTATAAAGATGCAATGGTTGAAGAAGAACATAACTCATTAGTACCAGATAATATAAGACATTTACAAGTATTTGAGGATGATGATCAAGTACTAAGATTATGTAAATTAATAAAGAATTTGAGGGTTAAGTAATACCTGAAATGTCATCAAACTCCAAAACTAATTTCATTCCAAAAAGGATGATTGACTTGGAACATGAGTTTAAGAAAAATTTACTTACTGGAAAGGATATACAAAACCCAGATAGTCAAGCTTTCGAGGTAGTGAATTTTGGATTAGACAGAATACCAAAGATGTTGAATGTTACAAAGGAAAAAGAATTTGAGTTTCAAGCAAAACTTGTTAACATGTCGAAGAAATAATTTGGACAATTTTGCTTGGTCTTATGATGATCTTAAAGCTTTTAGACTAGACGTGATGACACATAAAATTCCTTTAATAAAAGGTTCTAAAATAGTCAAGAAAAAACAAAGGAAATTTAATCCATCATTTGAACCAGCTATGGAAACTGAAATCAAGAAGTTTTTGCAAGCACGAATCATATATCCAGTAAGACATTCAATATGGCTTTCTAACCTTGTTCTATTAAGAAGGAAAAATGGTGATATAAGGCTTTATGTAGAATTTAGAAATCTGAATGATGCCTCAAAAAAGGATATGTATCCACTTCCAAGAATTGATGAGATGCTGATTAAAGTCTCAAGTTGTCAAGTATATTCTTTCTTAGATGGTTTCTCAGGTTATAATCAAATCATGACAGATAAACATGATAGATACAAAACAACATTTATCACAAAATGGGAAACTTTCGCTTACCAAAGAATGCGATTTGGATTGTTAAATGCTGGAGCTACTTTCCAAAAAGCAATGGATTTAGCATTTAAGGATTTATTAGGGAAATTTGTGGTGGTTTATTTGGATGATATTATAATATTCTCAAAGAAAAAAGAAGATCATATTAATCATCTACAACAAGTTTTCGATAGATTTCATGTGTTTGGTATTTTATTAAATCCAAAGAAGTGTACCTTTGAGGTTAAATCCGAAAGTTTATTAGGCCATATGGTATGTCAAGAAGGGATTGCCATAGACAATTCCCGAATCCAAGCAGTACAAAATATTGAGCATCCCACAAGTAAGAAATCTCTTAGATCTTCCTTTGGGAAGAGAAAATTTCTAAAAAGGTTCATCTCCGGGTTTACTGAAATTACCAAGCTTTTGATGCATATGCTAAAAAAGGATGTCCAAGTAGAGAAAACACCAGAATCAGAGAAAGCTTTATCAGAAATTAAAAATGCTATATAAGAAGCTCCATATTTGGTGAAGCCTAGGCTAAAAGAGTATTTTTGGTTATATTCTTTTACTTCGAATGATTCTATTGCTGTCATTTTAACACAAAAAGATGATGAAGGTCAAGATGAACCAATTAAATTTTTTGGGTATCAGTTTAAAGGTTCAAAATTAAATTATTCAGACTTAGAGAAACAAGCATTTGCATTCATCAAAACACTTCAACATTTTAAATACCAAGATGAACATATGATCTTGAGAATAATAGGCAAAAAAAAGTCTCAAATAGGAAAATTATTAGAATTCTAACTAAATTAGTTAATACCAAGAAAAAAAATTAGGTTGAAAAATTGTCAAAGGTAGTATGGGCACATAGAATAACATGGAAGCATACCACAAGGCAAACTTTGTATGAATTAGTTTATGGGAAAATCCCACTTTAACCTATTAAATTTAAAATAGAATCTTTGAACATACCCCAAACCCATAATATAGATTTAGATGAAAGATTGAAAAGATGCTTATAAAATATAAATGAAGTCCATAGAGATGCATTTCTTAGAAAAGAGTTATAACAAGGCAAAACTAAAATCTTCCATGGTAAGAAAATTAGAAAAATTAAATTTTCTATAGAAGATCATGTTCTAATATTTGATCCTAAATTTAATTAGTACAAAAAGAAATTTACTTAGAAATGGATAGGGCCATACGTAATTAATCAATACAAATAGATCAATAGAAATAAAGGATAAGGAAGGAACTAGGTATGTAGTTAATGGTCATAAGAACAAACCTTATAATCAAGACATGATAGAGTAATTTGAAAAAGATTTTAATTTTCTATTTCACTTGTGAATACTAATCATTATTGTTGTGGCTTGAAAAATCCTTTACCAGAATCATATTAACTCCAAGATTGGGAAATGTAGCTAATAGAAGGATTAGTACCTATTATTTACTATCTTAATCAAAAAACAAATAGTAAAATTTACTTTGCAATATTTGTTGCAGCGATAAATTGGGTAGGTGTTTAACAAAAATATATACCCTGATGTCTCTAAATGAATAATCAAAATGAACTTTAGTGGAATAATAGAAAGGTATTGTGAAATACTTAAAGGTAGTCTCTATAGAGGTTAAAACTCTAGTTCTCGCAAGGCATCAAAAAGGTATTATGAAATATCCAAAGAGAATCATGTACCTAAATAAGAGTTACAAAAACTTAGTCATAAATTTCTATCTAAATTAAATTTTTTTATAGAGATATCTTAGATAAATAAACTAGAATGCATGTACAAGAGATTTATCATAAAATCATTATGTTGATTTATACTAAATTGATAGGAAATTAATCACTCTATGGTTGCAAAGATGAATTCTGAGTTTGGATCCATTGGAAAGATCACCCGCTTTTCAATAGCTCTGGCAGCCCAACAGACTTTTTGGACTTATGGAGAAACAACGGTTTCACGCTAACTTGGACCATCCAGCCTGACAGAGAAGCCAAATGCTATGAATGCCACTGGTACAAGGGTGGACGATGTGGTTACAATTCTTCAGTAGTTAGCTTTAGCATTTCTTGTATCTCATCACCGTCCTCAACGGCACCGTCACCATGGAGTGCAGGGAAATCAAACTCCTCAAAGAACCATCTTATTTACGTAATTTATTCTATTCTTCATTTTAGTAAATAATAGGCAACCTTGAAAATGTGGAATTGTGGATTTCATTTTAAAGGAATTCAAGTCCTCATGCCTACTTTCATTTTAAACTATTTAGTATTTACAGGGGAACTTTTAAAAATGGAGAAATTCCAATTTCTGTCTGGATGCCATGTTATTCAATACGATCTTACTGATTTTCTTTTAATCGTTTATGCTTCATGGATGCCCTTTAAATTTTTGCTAATAGTGCATTTTAGAATCTGAATTGCACTTTTAGTTTTTTACACACCTTTACTTTAACATACGTCTGCCCTTTATTCATGTTTGGAACATAGAACATGCATGCATAACTGTATAAAAAATGAAGTAGTAGCTATTTCTGAATAAATTTCTTTCTAAACTCAATTTGCTTAATAATATAAAATGAGAGTTTTACTTATAATGGTATTTTTCCGATCTTATACCATTGTATCTTCATACCACTCAGAATCTTATGAAGCATAGATCTAACTCTGAGAACAGTAATTAGTGCCTCTGATGCTATCGGGTTTTGCCTTGACATAATACAATTGCAAAGGTAGGAACAGAGGCTGCAGCTGCGGCATTGATTGTGACCCTGGTGTTATTGGTTTTAATATGGAGGCATCGTCAAAGGCAACATCAACAACAAAAGCAACCACTGCACTCAAAGTTAAAATCTCTTCCACATCTCCCCGTGTTTTCTCAGAAAGAGCTAAGCCTTGCCACCGATAATTTTTCAGATGAAAAAAAGATTGGCAACGGAGGTTTCCCTGCAGTGTATAAAGGAACACTTCGAGATCAGAGAAATATTGCCGTGAAATGACTTCACCAGAAACATAGCACAGTTGCTGCCATGGATGGATTTCTAAATGAGGCCACAATCTTTTGCCAAACCTAGCATCCCAATATTGTAAGACTCTATTGCTGCACTGACCTACATTCCTCGTGTCGTCATGAATATTTCCTTCTGTTTTTTGAGTACATCTGCAGCGGTACTTTGGCGGATCATTTTTATGCTTCGAAAAGACTAGAGATGAAGCTGGGGTGGCATATTATAATGAGGATCGTTGTTCAAACTGTGGAAGCGTTGGCATTTATACAGTCCATGAATCCGCCTCTCCTGCACAGGGATGTGAAATCATCTAACAAGATGGTCACATGGATGCGAAAGTCGCCAACTTCGGCATTTGCAGGGCCATTGGTGTAGAGGTTAGCCATGTGACGACGGCTCCACAGGGGACTCTGGGGTACCTTGATCCTCACTATTTTGAATAATGCTTTCAACTCACACATAAATCTGATGTTTACAGTTTCAGCATGGTGCTTTTGCAAATTGTATCGGGTCTAAAAGATGTAGGAAGTCCTGAGCAAGTCAACTTGGTGGCCTTTGCAAAATCTAAGTATCTCAAGGGAGTTTACCTTGCGCTGAAAGATCTGATGGATCATCATATCCTCTTCCACAAAAATGGAAAGGCAGAGGGATTTTGAAATTCAAACAATGGCGACGCAGGTTGCTTTGTTGGCCTGTACCTGCGTTGCATCAGATCCAGATCAGAGGCCTTCAATGACATAAGTTGCAAATTTGCTTTAACTATGGATTTGCCAGATCCAAGGTCACAATTCGCCTACATAATCGTTGGTGTCCATTCCCTGTTTCAACATTGACAGAGGAGAAATGTGAGAAGACAACTTTCCTCCTTTGATAGCAACCTGGAAAGCAAGCTCTCCAACATTGTGTTGCATCTGCACTCTCTCTGCACTTGATTTTGTTCAATTCCATGTGGAACCATTTTAATTGTTATGAAATATCCACCTTCCTTAGTCTGGTTCCTATATGCACATTGGAGCATGGTCGGAATTTGCCTCCTTTTTTGGCATTTACAACCCTTAAATAATTGAAACATAGGTATACTTCAAATTGTAACTCAATGTTAACTAGTAATATTGCATGTGTAACTTAAAGTTACCATGACAAAACTCTTTCTCTAAGATAAATAAAGATGACATAGTATTAAAATGTAATTAAAATTTTCCTTTCAATAAAAGTATAAAAAATAATTAATTTCTTTGAAAAAGATAAATTTTAATTATGTGTTAGTAGAGTAGACTCCGTTGTAGTTACCACACTAATAAGGGCAAGTAGGAATTGAACCCACAACTTTCAAATTAAAAGAAGAATGTCTTGATTACTACCCTACATACTTAAGTGTGAGTACTTTTTGTCTTCAACCCTCAAATTTATTTTCATCATTACTTATTTCCTTGATTCAATAATGTAAGGCTCATATATTTCTCTTTGACTTGCCTCTCACAAGGTGAACATGCTCACTCTAGGTTTATTAGGCTCAAAATACCACAACCTGTATGGCTTGGATTAAGTGATTGACTCACTTAAGCTGTAAGAAAGTTCCATATTAATTATGTATCCAAAAACATAACAATAATATTGGGGGTGGGGGGTGGGGGGGTGTGGTGGTGTGTGGGACCTCGAAAAGAAGTTTTATTAATAAAAGGAGTGTCAAATACATAAACCACATTAAGTCACAAAGACAAAAATATGAAAAACTAAGAACACTGGGGATGAAACTCTATGAAACAACCTCATAAATAATTGTTCACAAGAGGGAGAAACCCAATTTGGGGAACCACCAACCACCAACCATCCAGCCTGTTACAAGAGAGAGTGGCAAAAATTTAGATGATGCTAATAGTGCTCGATAAAAAGTAGAGAGACCCTTGTATATAGATTGTAGTCAAATGTAAGGAGGGAATCTTCTATGTTGAGATCCTTGTTGAAGAGCATTGCTTAAGTGCATGGGTCCTTCTCAAGGATGCAAAAGATGAATCAACTATTGAATATCCAGTTTGAACTTTGATGCTTGAGATTTGAGTTGGAAATGAATGAGGCAGAATATCTGCAATTTCTCTTGCATTATTAGATGAAATTTATTAGAATAATCAATCATTTGAAAGATAACATTACATTTACGCTTCCAAATGTAATAAAGAATAATAGGCCTAATGACTTTCCATAGAAATTTAAAATTAGCAGAAGTGGTGGCCAAAAGACCAAATATAACATCATCTTGAGATAGTTTGCACATTGGAATTACTTTGAGAATGTAACTTTAAAAATAATATTAAGTTTTATCCTTTAATATTTTAGCATAAGTAATCATTTTATTTATGTTTAATTGTCTTGGTCGATGACAGGATCATGTCTTTCAACCTATAGGTAAAATACATTTAAAAATTTTTTAAAAATCAATCATAAATTGTACCTTAAAAACTACTACTATTTCCTTCTCTTTCTTCTTCTATATTCTCTTTTGGATACTTTAAATTTTGAATGTTGAATCCATTGAGAAGATCAAACTACTTGGAAATCTATATCATGAAGGAATGAGAGAAACGAAAATGCCCTAGCTTAAATGATAACAATGTTTATAATTGATTTGCCTATCCTAAAATGCATATACTTTTCATCTTTTCATATCATAATTATGACTTGACCTTTAAGGTTTCTTGGTAGGATTAATAAAATCACTCACTAATTATCTCTCCTTTCATTGTATTTGTTACAATACCTTCAAGGTGAATACCTAACTCTTTAGGACCTTTCTCCTTTGATACGTAGCTTAGGCCTAGTCATTTTAGATTAAGGTAATAAACATGGTGAAAATGTTTTGTTAATGGGGAAATTCCATCTTTAAAATTACTAGATTCTCCTTTACTAGTTTTAATCTTCAAACTAAATTGGGGCAACCTATGTACTTAATGCAGAAAATTTGATTCTTAGTAAACCTTGAATAGATCAACCTAACCAAAGGCCAAGAATTATCTATGTAGAACATTACTAAATCATGCCCATTTCAAAATGAAATCAACAAAAATATAGAACTAAAATGTTCAAATTTTTCATTTTTTTCCTTCAATTTTTCAATTTGCATTTCTTTGAACATGTAGATTTGATTGTTCCATAATGATATGGCTTATTGCACCTATCAATGCATATTATTGGAATTACACAGGAAATATAGAATCAAGAAAAAGCTAAAATTTCAAGATATGAGATTTTAAACTATTAAGTTAATCGATCATGATTAGTATATAAGTCTAGTACAAGCTCCTACAAGTCATGACACTTAAGAAAAATAGACTCTAAATATTGTAAGTTGCATCAATCTTAAATTTCAAAAAATAATTAACATGATATGAGCATGAGCTTAGCACTAGTCCTTTAAACTAGTTCATAATATCACTGCAAGTCATACATAAAAAATCAATTTTCTTAAAACCAATATAAGGTTCCACTTACTAAAAGTTCAAGTTAAATCAAGTAGCTAGGATAACACTACTTGTAATTGCTCATGCTAAGGTAGTAGTGAGTTATAACTTTACCATATAGAGTTTTCTAGAGATTTTAAACTCATTGAAATCATCTCTTTAAAACCTACACACTTGCAAACTTTCTGAGTAATGTGATGATCAATGATAAGAGAATTACCCTTTGAACTTTAAGTGTCAAACTTGACTATTGAACTTCTTAAGTTGTGAACTAAAAATGAAATTTAAACTTGAATTTCTAACTTTGAATTAAATTAGCAATGTAAGTAAATGATTTAAAAATATTTATGAGTATTAATGAGAGATGATTGTGAAAAATGCTAAGGATTTGTAAATGATGCTTATGAGTTCAATGTGAATAAAGGTTTGTGGATGAAGATTATATGATGTGATCATTATAAAAAGAAAATTTACTATGAATGGTCATGAATAAGACTAAGAATGGCTTATGAATGAAGAAATTGTAAATTCTTGGAATGAGAATCAAGGTTTTTACAATGATGAACAAGACCCTCATCATTATAAATTAGGCCATGGGACCATTATGTTTTTAAAGAAGAACTTAGTTCTCAGAGTCTTTGACCATTAAACACAATCAATTAAAAAGGTTTAAAAGATCAAAATTTAACTTCCTGGTGTCATCAAACTCAAAAACAATTATGCAAATGGCATTAGCCATGATGCCATGACATGACTTTGATACTATTTTTAACATAAAATTAATTACCAATTTTGCTATGATACAATGCCATGAATTTCATGCTATTTCTAACATAGGCATGCATTAATATTTTATTTTGTAAATAGCTAATGCTAGTAGAACTTGTTATTATACAATTTTACTATTTATTTTAATTTAATTTCTAGTTTTATAAGTGCACATTAGCTTTATTGGATTTATAATTCCCTTTATTACATAAAATTTTAATTTTCTTAAGCATCCTACATAAAATTTGACTTATATATTATACCTCAAAGTAATTAAATTCATATATTTCTTTCCTAAAAATTTTAATAGACTCCACTAACAACATATGTTTAATCTAAAATTTACTTATAATTATTTAAAAATTTATTTTTCATATAATATTAAAATGAAATTTTTATTATATGTGAGGAACTTCTAAATTAAAAGAATGGATCACTAAATTTAATTTTAACCATTCAGATATGGTTATACTTAAAACTAGTAAAATTTAAATAAAATTTTACTTAATTTATAATTATATATTTTAATTTTTTCCTCCATAATTAGGTAAAAAATATAATCTATTTTTTTAATAATACGTTTTAGGTATCATTCATGTTAGTAAAAATGGAAAAAAGTACATTAATATCATTTGTCAAAAAAATCCAAACTTTAATGCCACAAAAGGATGTTTCTTCCTTTTGCATTGTAATAAAGTTATTGTGTATGTATCCCTAAAATGTTCAGCATGTATATATTAATAATACATTGTTTCAAACAAATATTTTCTTTAGCACTATATCTCTCAAACCATTATCAAATATTCTATTCTAACTACCACTAAAATTATTTAACCTCCTTGATGTCATTAATACTTGTAGAATAAAAAGGTACATTCATGTCATCATCTTGAGTTGGTGAAATTTGTAGGACAAAGAGGATGATTCTTCTTTTGCCATCATAAGAGAATTGTTGTCCATGATTCCCTACAAGATTCATCAAGTATATTCAAAAATAACTTAATGTCTAATATTTCAATAGTAGAACAAAATTAAAAAACAAAAGAAACACTTCATACCAAAGGAGACTTCATGTCAAAGGATGTTGATTTTAAACCATTGAGTTCATTAAGCTTGAGGTTGTAATGTATGTGTGCTGCCATTGAGATGTTGTTCCCATAGAAGAATCATACTCTTCAAATGTCATACCATGATCAACATGTTGATCATCTATGGAATCTCCATCAAGAGGATATCCAAACTTGAATTCATTTGGAGTAGATTCATTTCCATGATTTAGCATATGTAAATTATGACTTCCTTGTGGAAGGCCTGGAAATAAAATAGTATTTGGAATACATTCTACCACACATTGTGTTGCATCCCTTTAGAAGTAAAAATTAAAATAGTAAATTCATTGTGAGTAGGATACCTCCTAAAAGACTATAAAAAATATAGAAATCAAATAATTATTATAGAAAATCGTACCTCATATTTAGAATTCCATAAGTAGTTTCATGGTCTAAAATCTTTGGAACATTAATATGATTTTCACTTGGCCCGTCACTCGGATTTCCATTTTGTACATAAAGCTATATCATAGATAAGTTACATTTCACCCAAATATGTGTAATCAAATATAAACTAAATTCTTTAATATAGGTATTGAAAAGCAACCTGCATATATCATAGATAAGTTACATTTCACCCACCCATGTATATGTAATTAAATATAAACAAAATTCTGTAACATATGTATTAGAAAATGAAAGAATATTCACTTGCATATTTGTAGGATTAAAAGACGACATTTGACTATCTTCTAAGAATTGCTGCAATTTCCAAAAAGATGAACATGTAAAACTTAATCATTTGTATTATTAGTACTTAGAAAAGGGCTCAGATTACAATATCAACCTACCTTTCTTGCTCTTACACGCTGTAAGGATTCCTCCAACATTTTCTCATAGAACTCAGCTCCTTGTAGTGTGGTTATTTGATGTGGGTCTACCTCCAAGCACCTAAGATGTTATAATAGCAAACAAATATAACAATTCATCAATACATGATATACAACAGCATTCACAAAATCAATGATACGTACAATTGGTTCTTCATGATCATCATTGATTACGCATAAAAGAAATTTGTGCCACACTTGTCATAACCTAAAACCTTGGATTTTTTGAAAATAAAAAACAATGCAAAGGGAGCAAGTATAGGTATTCTAATAAATTAGACTGCTTAGTTTTTAATAAATCTTACTTTTCACCTTACGTTTTCATAGGTACTAGCTTTGATCTTTTTTAAAGTGATGTGAGGGAACCTCTTTTGACGCTGACAAAGTTCTGTAGTAATGTTTAGACTATTGGCATTTTCAATAATGTTAAGGCTTGTAAACATATACGGTATGATAAACTAGAAGAATAATTGCCTAAAAGTAGCAAAATATAACAAAGAGATCAATGCTTCAAAAAAAGTAGTGCAAATATGCAATCTTAATAACAAAATTTGTTTGTGGTGTCCCTATTATTAACAGTGTACTTCCTGTCACTCTAGTTCTGTTGTTTTCTAGGAAGGTAAGTCCAATATTATAGAGTATTTCAACTAGACATTAAGTCCTGCATGGAAGAAAAGAATATATTATTCATTTCTCCCTAATATTTGGTATGCTATTTGCCAGCCATAACGGAAATTTTCATTTTCAATTCAAAGAATTCAAAAATAAAAACATAGACTCTTCGAACATGAGTTTGTTTTCTGCTTGCTCGAGTTGTTGCTACCATCTATTTATCTCCAGTTGGAGGTCCTGCATGGAGAAGTAAATCTAAGTTGTCTGGATGAAATCCTTTCTTAAAAAAAGTTGTACTGTGTTAGCTGACTAAAATTACCTTAACAGAATTATAGGAAAGACAAGCTGACAAGAATCTGACCTTAACAATAGATACATTTCCTAGGCTAGTTGTCAATCAATCCAATATGCAACAGAAAGGAAAAAAACACACATGACCATCATACTAGAACAAGATTTAAAACATGCATTTTATAAAAAAAACTTTGCATGCAGTCTGTAATTTGAAATCACCTGGCAAGATGGCTTGCAAGCTCACTTTCAAATTTCAATTTCTTCTAGGCTCTATTCAGAAACTGCATTAAATAAAAGGAGTCAGTGAAACTACATCCTCCATCCACAAAAACAAATAGCTTTGAATATGAAATGGAAGCTTTATTGCATCCGGAGGCCCATATTCAGCAAAAGCCCAAGCTAATAATGAATCATATCTATCTTTTTTTCTTAAAATAAAAAACAACATGAATATGCTATTCAGTAAATATAGCACAGTTAAGTAACCATAGATGTGATCAGTTTTGAATTGCCAAAATAAAAATGTTAAAACCCTAGCCATTGGGAAACAGAAAATTATTACATGAATCTATTCTCGAAAAGGCACTGAAACCCTAAAGGTAGGGCAAAAGGAAGTCAAAATGGCAAGGATTACAGAAACATGAGAAATGATGGCAGCTATTTCTAGCAATCCGAATATAAAACTCAGTAGGAAATGGACGTTCCAATAAATGTGCAACTTACTTCTTGATCTTGGATCCTGCTGCGAAGGCCATGCGAGTAAATTTCATAAAAAGCCAAGCTATGAGGGTCTTGAAGTTCTAAAACATAAATACCTCATCAAAAACATGGTACAAACAACGGATTACCTTGTGTTGTGCTTGTGCTTAGGCAGTTTCATAAACCGGGCAATAACATCTTCGATCCTACTACAGAAACACAACCAAATGACATAGAACAGACAGACCTCTCAGGTGCCAAAAACATAAGACACAAAGTAGCGAAAAACATAAGAAACAAAGTAGCCAGAAAAGAAATTCAGAATTGAACACAGAAGCTCAACACAACAGATCATAGAGAAGAGTTCAACGACAAACGAATGAATGATAAAATTGCAATACTAAATAAACAATAGAAAAAAACATGATGAAAATGACCTTTTTTTCCTGGAGAACTGGCTGAGGTGGCCCGAGGGAGAGAACATCATCACAGCGATGTTGATGTCGCATAAAATGGAAGGCTCGTACACCTTCTTGATGAGGCCATTTTGGCAGTTGGATAAGGTAACCTGCTGGTTTGTCCGATTCTTAATCTTCTTTATGTGGATCTTAACTCTACCCATGTTTAAGAAGGTAGCAGGGCCAGGAAAAAACAAGCACATGAACAGAAGCAAGAAAGAGAAAGGAATAGAGAAGAAATGAAATGAAAGCAAGGAAAATCTCAACAAAGGAAAAAAAAGAATGGAATGAAAGAAGGAAATGGAGAAGAATAGTGAGGTTTTTTAGGATACCTTAGCAGCAGTGGGGAAGAGATTTGAATTTTTCCTATGTCCACCGCCAAAAGTGATTCATGGAATCAGCACGTATCTATTTTAGCGATATTCACAGAATCTACGCATATCTATTTTGCTCGGGCCGCCATGACTTACTCGTCTTCTGTTGTCCTATTTTGCTATCTTCCTTGCTTAACACTCTAACCTGGCTATCTTCTTGGACCCATGCAGCTGATTACAACGCTGAAGAAGTGTCATTATTCTGATCCTCTTTAATGCTAGAGAAATGCTCCAATTATCCAAACGTGAAATTATCCAATCGATCTTGATTAAATTTCTTCTGAATCTAACCTTGACCAAAAGTATGCAACTGTCAATCTCTAGATAAAACAATGATCGAATCTTAGCCATTTACTATTTCCAGATAAGAAGATGTGGAAGAAAGCTGCAAACTGCAACGAGAAATCTGTGCTTTTGCATTGTTGTGAAACCTAAAAGTAAATCAACGCTGATGTCAAAACTATCTGCAAACGATGACATATTGTTAACTTGGGAGGGAAAACTAAAACATCAAAAATGAAGTGCAAATCGACGATTTAATTAATTCACTTTGCGTCCCTGGAAGCAACCGAAATCTTACAAACTCGATCCATGCAATATATTCAAGCCGAAAAAGAAGCTGGAAAATTGATGAAACAGGTGAAACGCATATCGAGTATTAAATGAGTTTCAGTGAATCTTCCTACCTTAGTGAT
Source organism: Gnetum montanum (assembly GCA_015680685.1). Taxonomy (NCBI): domain Eukaryota; kingdom Viridiplantae; phylum Streptophyta; class Gnetopsida; order Gnetales; family Gnetaceae; genus Gnetum; species Gnetum montanum. The sequence continues at coordinate 318,771 of MNCI01029140.1, read as the reverse complement.
CAAATGCAGAATGGCTACATTCAAACTTAGCAAGTTTCTAATTCTAAAACCAAGGAACCCAATGTTCGTTGGAACTAAAGAATATTAATTGAACTAAGGAGCAGCGGTCACTGTACATAAATAAAAAGATAAATGCCATTATGTTTCTTGATTCAATGCAAATGCAATGGCCATCGATTTAGATTTTATGATATTTTATTTATTTGACTATTTTATTGGTGTAAAGACTTTTTCTAGGTTAACAAATATGTGCTTGCATGGTAAGGGCTTTCATGTCATAGCTTCAATACGTAGGCAACTTTGGGTTGTAGGAAAAGTTCTGCATAAAAGAATTCTAAAACTAGTGCATTCCCACAAATCCAAAAAATATATTCCATTTCAATATTGTTAGAAATGTTCATTCACTGTTTCCGGTACGTTATAAATTATTTACATTGAGAAAAAATGCACGTGGCATGTTGACTATCCATAAAGTTTCTTTACAATTGACAATCCATGAAGAATATGTTTTCTCATCACAGGGTGGCGTTAAGTGTTGATGCACGATTACAATATACAAATTTGATCTTGGAAGTTCTATTGATATTAAAAGTGTAACAATTACAGTAACTTGACTAAGTCATAGGGTTGAGGGGAAGGGGAAGTTGAGAGCACTGTGAATGAAACTCAGGAACAACCTCATAAATATATCAGGATTAAAGGAGGAAACTTGAATTGGGGCACTATCAAATGTTCACACATACTAACTTGTTACAAGATAGAATGACATAGAATTAGATGAGGCAAAGAGCTCTCAATATAAATAAGGAGGCAAAGAGCTCTCACACATACTATCAAAGAGTTCATTTTTAGGTGGCAGTTACTACTAAGGATGCAAGGCAAGGGTATCAGTATATCCATGTGAGTACCACCATAAAAATAAGTAGATGTGAAATAAAAATCAAAATACTAAAACAAAAGGATTGTACATCAAAGTGATAATTATTCAAAAGATTCTTTTCCATTTTTTTGTATAAGATAAGAGAATTCAACTATACACATAGTGAAGAATTAGTGAACAATTTTACTCCTTCATCATCATCTTAACCTTGTTCCAATAAGATGGTATCACATATTCTAAGCATATATATTACATAATCCAATCAGATTTGAAATGAAGTTTAAAATCTCCAACCAAGTAGACCAACCCATAATTGAGAAACTTATGATTCACTATTTTTTTATTGAAACTAAAGCTTTATTATGTCAGAAGACCTATAGAATCTACTAGATATATTCTATAACTTGACCAAACAATAATGAGGTAGCAAAAATAAACCATGCAAGTTTGTTTACAACAAAACTATAATATTGTCTCAAATTGATAGTCATATCATAGAAAGGAAACATATGCAACTCATCTTCAAGTGCCCCTAATTTGCACAACCTACAACTCATCTTCAAGAGCTCCTCACCTATACAACCTATAAGTATTCCCTTCGAGGAAATTGAATCTATCTTGTACATTTAATTCTAAGATGATGCAAACTTAAGTGAAACTTGCTATTATACTCTCATACTTGATTAGGATAACAACAAATAAGAAATAAGAATTACATAACTACCGTGATCCAAAAAACATACTAAAGCAACAAGACAACAACCATAATAAAAAATTGACATGGTACAACACTAGTTGCAAATTTCAACATTGCCTGTTGTTGGTCAATCATTACTTTGTCATGACTTTTTCTTCCATTGAACAACTTGTATAAGATATTAAAATTTTACAATGACTTTTCACCTATGCATTAAACAAAAGTGGTTCTGGTAATAAGAAAGGAAGTAAGGATTGGTAATTCCATATATGGTATTATGCTTGAGTACATAGGCATTTGCAATGACTAGGAATGGATTTTAATTCTATATTTTAAAAAATAAAATAAAATATTATTGCAAAGTAACATTATTCATATAAAAATTATAAGTTGCTAAAATTAAAATTGTTTTTTGTGTTTTTGTTTTTTTGTTTTTGAAGGGTTGACTAGACAAATATTACATTTTTATGAAAAAACAAATTCAAACTTTATAAATTTACCCAGCATCAATAGATGCAACAAAAATAAATTATATATAAGTATTTCTTTTAACATTATTATGTTATCTCAAATATGCAATCACTGAAAACAAACACATGCTGCCCATTTAAAGGCTCCACTCATACAACATATAGGTGTATTTTTTTTAGAGATTTAAATTCATATTTCACCTTGAATTCCATAATGATATCCATGTAAGACAAGTTTACCAATAGCTGATTGGAATATTAATTAAAATATAGTGACCAAAAATCTAAGTTATTAAATATAATGTAACATAAACAAAATTATTTCTTACATAAACCCTCACATCTTTAATACAGTAAGGTATAAAAATTTTGGCCATTTTAATTAATGTAATGTTTTCTATGCTTCCCATGTTTTTCGTTCCTCAGATCTAAAATTCTCTCTCTTATTTGGTTTGCTCCTGCATTGTAGAATGGAACTTAACATTTATAATAAATTTTAAATTTTTATAATTTAAAATATTTTGCCAAATTTTTAAACTCAAAATTAAAATGCAAGGACCCACGTGAAAATGGCATAGCTTTTGACCTTGCGATTTTTCCTGGACGTAATGTTGTACAGGCCTCTGATATTTGCATGGTAAAGCTTGAACGGTAGCATTGTCGCAGGCTGGTAAACCTGTAAATAAGGCTCACCATGGATGAACTCCATATTTAAAAGTTCACCGAAGAGGATGAAGTCCTCCATTGGAGCAATGGAAATGGTAGTGGATTGCATGCGATGCAATGCTGATTATAGTTTATGAATCGTAATTTACGATTCATGGCAAAATGTGTGATAAATTAAATGGTAACATTGAAGCCGATATATGTGCCACTACCCGTGGATATATGTGTTCTCTTTTGTTAATATTTACAATCTTAATCTGATTCCTTATTTACAAAGGTTTAAAGATGAACCATATAAATTTGAATCCTAAAGATAACATTCAAGAAAAAAAATCAGTGATAAAACACTAAACATTTGAATTATGTAAATTAGTGAAAGAGATGCCTTGGTAATAAATTTGAATAATGGTCTGGGTGTAAATTACGTGCAGGAATGATAATGTACAAAAGTCGGCGGGACGGTACTATTAATATATTACATGGTTCATGACATTGTGTATATGACACAATGTGCATCAAACTTCATCATTGTATCAGAAGATCACAAAT
>MNCI01029140.1:269596-299532 GCA_015680685.1 Gnetum montanum | reverse complement strand
CTAGAGAGATATCTACAATTGATACACCATTTTCTTTTGACTCTAGATAAACCCTCATGCCAACATTCCCAATTGCAATGTCATTATCCCTTGATTTTCAAAACATTCAATTCAGCAACATTTTCATTTCTATTCCAACTTCATGGTTAATTAACTGTTGCAGAATTCTTTACAAGAAAGAACATAATCCTCCTTGAACAGTTTCAGTTCATTAGGATTCTGTACCTCACCATTTGCAAATAAGTCCACCTGTTCCATGAAATGGTAAAAATGTGCCAACAGCTAGTATACTAGATAACTATAGGTCCACGGAATTCAAGTCAATCACACATAAACACCTTAGTGATTTATATGGTTGGGCGTAGGGGTACCTAGCCACTCATCATTGACATCATTGCTTGGGAACTTTCTATTGTTTTGTGCACTATCTAGGACCTAGTGAAAAGTATCTAAATCATTGGAATGAACCTTAGAGTCATATCCTATTTTACCATTACTATAAAAAAAATTTAGAGCACATTGTGATTTTTATTCACTAACTAAAAATTTCTTCTTCTCATAGGAGCACTTATCATGCATTGCCTCAATAATATCGAATTGTATATACTCATCCTAATGAGTATGTACCAAACTTCACCTTCATCCTACACCAAGATGAATAGCTGTAGTTGTGTGACATGGAGGGTAACATTGTGTTACTACTTGATCGAGCTATTCCTGCAATGGTATACAAAATGCTCACATGATGTGGTCTCTAAGGATACCATGGGGAGTATATTGTGCAAGATACTGACACTAAGGATTGTCATCCCACTACAACACAACATTTATGGGATTGACCGCTAGAGCAATGCTATGAATTTTTGAAGGGAAAGGGACTTAACGATTCTCCATTTCTATTGTACCAACAAGCTAGTTGGAAACCCTTCTTTAGGGATTTTTCATTCAATGAGAATTCTCTCTTTCACTTCGATGATGGAGGTCAAAATCAGAACTTGCACTCCACAATTTACAATCTTGGTTCTAGTAATAAAGGATCCAATGACAAAGAAGGATCTAGAGGCGCAAGTCAAGATAGGGATGTAGATAAAAAGCAAGATCATGATCATAATCGTGATCGCCAAAGAGGTGGAAGTAGGTGTTGTGATGGTTTTGGTTCTCCTTCCTCTTCCCCTTTGTCATCTCCTTCTTCTTCTAGCTATGATCGTGACCATAGAAGGTGAGACCATGATTGAGATGATTAAAATGAAAGAAATGACTAATGGGATCAAAATGATTGAAGGGACCATTGAGAAAGACAAGATAAGGGGTGTAGATGTTCAAGAGAGGTATAAAGTCATGAATGAAGGATTAGTAGAGGGCATCGTAGGCACCATGGTCAAGGCCTCAATGAGCCTCTACTTGCCTAAAATTGTTGGCACATTTGGCCATTTCATGGAATAGTTGGCATTATGATTGAAAGGTGATTTCATTTATCATTTGTTCTATATTGATTTAAGAGAGAGATGATCTACCCGTCCAAACATTTTTACATTGAATTTTTTTAAAAAAAACAATGTATGGTTGAAAATTTCTCCTAATTTGAGTGCATGCGATGGCTGAGGTAGTTGTGGTTGTCCTACCCTAGCTACAACTTCTAGTGGAAGATGAAATGTGTCCAATAGTTCTTTCATCTTCTCCTCCTTACTTTAGGAATCATTCATAGTCCATGCTACATCACTAATGTGGGATGGAATGGGAATATTCGACAAACAAGGCAATGTAGGAAACAACTCCTTAACATTCATGAACAAGGTAACAAACTATTTACATTCAATATCAAATTCTTTGAGTGAATTAGAAAACTCATAGTAATCATTCATTTTCTTGACTAAGTTCTTAATAGTTGATCATTAATTAGTGAACTTCACTTTGAGAACCTTGAGTTTGGCATTGGCAATCTCAAGCTTCTACTTATGTCTTTGTGATGCTTGAACTCTACCTCATATAATAAGTACGAGTTAGCCACTTGTTTCACTAATTCTAATCATGGCCTTCCAAAATTCAACATCACTATATTTTCATAAGAAATATTGGCACAGTGCATGTACTCCATCATCTCCTCAATTTTTAGCTCTTTCATGTAGATCTCTACCTTGTTGTAGTTGTTGAGCCCTTCAAAGATAGGCTGCTAGACACCACCTCCTTCCTTGAGCTATTGGAGGGCCTCATTGATTTTTTCCTTCATCATTTAAATGTTCTTTTCACTTATTTCTTTCTCTATAATGACTTGATATTTGTAATAGTTCTTAACTCTCTCAAATTTGAGAGCCTCATTTTTCCAGGTAGTTATCACTATCGTAGATTTTTTGCAATGGGCTTCAACTTCCTCCATGGAGAGATTTTCATTTTCTACTACCAATCTCTTGAATTAATTGTTAACTTTGGCTAGCCACTCTTGTTGTTGATGGATAAAATCTTACATCTACTACTTCTACACATCAACATTATATGGGTGATGATTTTCTATTGTCAAAATTACATTCTTGTGATGCATCTAGATCAAGTCCTTCTGAATGGTGTGTGTTCTAGCATTGGCCACAAAATAGTCAAATATGACCATCTCCTTTAAATTATCAAACCTTTTGAGCTTATCTTCAAGTTGTTTGAAGGCTTCATCACATGTTAGTGTAGGGCTGAGAAACATAGGATCAACAAGATGGGCTCTTAATTCAGTAACCTTTGTAGCTAAGTGTTGGTTTCTAGCTTGGGTTGTTTCAAGTTACTTCTCAAATATGATGCATTTTCCCCTCACTTTAAGCATTTCTATCTAGGTTGGAGTGATTGTATTTGGAAGTTCAAAGACATCCAGAATTGATTACTCAATTCCCACCAATTGATTTAGCAACTTCTCATGTTGGGTTTCACTCAATCTACTGTTAAGGATTCTTATAGATGTCTAAACATATCTAAGTATAGAAATTTCTAATATGGATATTGCAGCTACATTCAATGCTTCATTAATTCTATCAACAACTACCTCTACCACTATCTCTTGCCCATGGTGCTACATCACTATGATAGTTATCCCCTTGCCCTCCTTCAAACATACCAAAAAAGTAGCAATGTTCCTAGAGATTTTTTGGAATTATTGATATTGAAAGAGAGATACCATTACCTCTCAAGTGCTAGGATTTGATCTCATTGAAAACTATGTTCTTTGGGTTAAGAAAATTGGCCCACCTTCTTGCATCTGGTTTACAGTTCGAGCCACTTCATTGAGATGGCTCATTTCTAGGATTTGATCACCACCACTCATTCCTACTTACTACTCTTACTCTTGCAAGAGCTACTCTTGGATCTCATGTATGTTCTCAAGAGTAGTGCAAGACTCTAATGTTGTTTCATGAGTAGGTGGTGGAGGTGGTAGTTACTGCTCTTATTCTTGGATGACTTTCATAGGCACTTTGTCCTTCAACATCTCTACCTAGGAAGCAGATGGAGCATGTCAAATGACATCATTTGTGTAGTGTGTTATTCCTTTCCTCTTGCATAATTTTTGAATGAGACATGGGAAGGAGAGTGCCTTCCTTCCATTTTCATTTTCTTTAAAATGCTTCTCTATATCAACATAGATTAGCTGTGGAAGATTAACTAAGAATCTACCACTTAGAGTAGCACATGCATAGGTAAAGAAAGCTATGATCTTGCTTAGACTCACCATTGCATTGAGGTGGAAGTTTGAAATCTTAAAGTATGCATGCTTTGACATGGTGAGTGCATCAAACTCCTTATGATCAATTCCGTACCATCACTATGTCCACACTTTATTGATGTCAAGATCTACTTGCATTAGGATTTCAACAAGGTTGGCCCTAATTTCTAGTAACCCAAGAGCCTCTACAATGGATTTCATAAAGTAGGATAATGAAATGTCCTTGATCTTGACTATTAAACCAACTTGCTAATTGTTTCAAAACAAGTATGTCTCTCCCATGTACCACTACTCACTCAAAGTGATTATGGATCACATAGGAGAGTTTTGCAATTGTGCTTTAACTTTTGGTGGTTCAATCTCCAAGAAAGATCCAAAGTTCAACTCTTGAAGTATGGATTTCTAGACTTCCTATTTTTAATCTACTTGAGGCAAGCCTCCATTAAGGTAACCACAAGGTTTAGTCTAGACTCTCATGCCTCATCTTGGTGAGACTATTTTGTTGTGACCACTTCTTCAGGAATCTACCAAACTGATTTTAGTTTAGGCTCATCCCTAAAAGATCTTGTGGCATGGGTCTCTGCTTTCTCATGTGACTATTCTTGGCTCCTTCATGTTTTTGGTCATTTGTCCCTTGGTTGGTATGGTCCTCCTTCCTACATGTGCTTCCCTTTAGGTGCCAGATGTGGTCAAAACATAATCAAGGATTAGCATATAATGTGTAACTTATGACCTTTAAGTACCTTATCTTATTAGGTAGTTACACTTAAGATAAATTTTAACCATGGCTAACTGATTATTTTATTATTATTTGAATGATTTTTAACTTAGAATGTTATCGGAGCTTACTGGAAGGGTTTAACTTTCATAAATTAATGTTTTAATGTTGGTTTCTTAGTTAAACCATTGTGGGAGTTAGAAAAATTTCAAAACATTTTATGTCACAATATTAAGGTTTGTGACCCCCATGATAAAGAGCTTTCCTATGGTAGCTACAAGGTTGAAGAACAGAGTGAATTGGACAAATAGCTAGGAAGATATGGCTCTTGGAAGGTTATGGGGAAAATTCAAAAACGTTTCCCTCATTTATGAGAATTTTAAAATTTCTTAAGGGTCCTCATGTATTTATAGGAATTTTTACCTTGCATCAATAGGGTCTCGTTGATGGGTGGTATGTACATATGAAATCTTGTCGATGGAGTTGTTCCAAAAAAAATTTCACTTTAAATATTTCAAAAAATACAAGGAGCTTTACCATGAATTTGTGATCTTTGGAGAGCTAGAAAAGCCATGAACATAATTAAATACTTGAAGAGGGCTAGGAAGGTCACAAATTTGGAGAAATTAAGAAGAGAACAAAATCTTATGAAGAAATGCCTTGAGGAGCACACAGTTGGATGCAACTGATGGGATGCACAAATGATTTGACTATAAAAATGCTTAAGGAACTTAACTAAAACTAATAGATATGCAAGTGGATCCTTCCCATAGCAAGCTCATGCCCTTTTTTTTACGTTGAATATCCTAAAACCATGAAGTCTGTGGGACCCACAGGCAATGAATGGTTATGAAAATTTAAGGATTAAATTTGGAAAAATCTACCTAAGAAATTCAACACATCAAACTAAGACATTGAATAAGACATGGAAACTAGAAGTGAGGTGAGTTATGGAAAGCATTGATGTATGAGAAAGAAGGTGGAATGGAGTTCTTAATCATGGTCACATAAAGCCCATTTTGGATTTTGTGGTTAAATGACCTGATAAATTTCATCCTTGGTCTAGATCAAAACCAATCACTTCTAGTAACTACGCATCATCATTTTAAGACCAAACCATCCCATTAAGACACAAGAATGCTTCCATAGATCAATCACTATATCTTATTTGAGAAGAAAAGAGAAGCAAGGAGTGAGAAAGGGACTTAGTTAAAGGGGACCTTTAGACATGGGTAACATGTCTTTCTAGTCCCATAGCTAGTGCTTGTAGCCCACTATTTTATCTAAGGGGCATGCTTTGAATTTTTGTCATGTTGTTTTTTTCTTGAAATTTTATGTTTTTATGGTTTTTTTGGATGGGAACAACACCATGCAAAGACTGATTAACTTTATGATATTGGTTGACAAAGAATGATAAGAAATCCATTAAAACACTCATGCACTCAAGTAAGTAGAAAGGTACATAGAGCATTGAATCCCTTTGAAGTCACATCCTTTTCAAACCTTTGAATCTTTCCCAACTTTGAAAACTACCAAGGTCACAAGTTAAGGTTTAATTAATAAAGAGACCTTATACTTCCAAAACCAAGAAGACCATAGAGCTTGTGGATGGATGGATGATGTGGATTCATTGCTTATTCCATGAAAAAGAACTTAGTCATCAATCATTAAAATTCAAAAATAGAAACTAAACATTAGCAATCAAAAACATTAAGTACAAACCACCATTATGAAACAACTACAACATCACTGTGTTGTGTTGGCAATAAGGTAATTTATTAGAAAAAAATAAGAAAAACACTCTAAAATAATGTAAAATATAGAAGAAATTGTAAAATATTCAAGAAAAATAAAGTGTACTAATGATGTTGTAAAACAAAAAATGGGAAACACAAGAAAAGTGTAAAAAAGAAAAAGTGTAATAACAACAAAGAATAAAATAAAAAAGTGTAAAAATTGAAGAGCCACTTTAATGATTATCATGGATGGCCATCTCCCCCACAACTGAGTTGAAAGGAGGAGATCTAAAAAATTGAACAATGTTTTCCATCCATTGAGGCGTTGCTTACACTATCTTGCTTGGGCTCATGGAAAGGATTTATTTGTTATGTATTGATCAATTGTTTCTTGTTTGGGTTTTTAGGTTTGTAGATCAACATGGCCCTAAAAGGAAAGGTTTCATAAATGAGATAAGGCCCTTTCCACAATGTTTGGAACTTATTTTTTTGAGGTACATGTGTGGGATTCGAGTAGGAGGACCTTGTCTCCAGGTTAAAGTTTTACTTTCCTTTCTCTAAGGTCATGGTATTTTTTGTTGAATGCCTTATGCACTTCATTTAAGGATAGGGCCACTAATCAATTCTCATCTAGCACCTTAAGGTTGATCAATCTTTCTTTTTGTGCTATGTTCAAGTCAAGGTCAAGGTTACAAGCTGTTGAAAGTGTATGGAGCTTAGATTGAATTGGAAGAGTTTGAAGTTTTCCGTACACTAGCTCATAGGGAGAGTAGCTTATAGGAAGTTTCCATGTTGAGTGGTATGTCCAAAGTACATCACTAATTTTTTTCTCTAGTCTCTCATATATTTGCTAATTATTCTTGTTAGGATTTTAGAGATCTCACTATTGTTAACCTCTATTCGACCATTGGCTTGGGGGTGGTAAGGTGTTGTTAATTTATGTTCTAACCCCAAGTGTTGCATGAGCTTGTAAAAAGTAGCACTTATAAAATGAGTACCATTGTCAAAAATCAATGCATGTGGCACTCGAAACCTATTTCCAACATTTTGTTATACAAATCAAACAACAATAGAGGATGTATAGTCAGTGATGGTTGTTGCTTCTACTCATTTTGTACAATAGTCAACAAAAACTATTATGTATGCCTTTTTGTTTGACATGGATGTCATAGGATCCATGAAGTCTATGCCCCAGATGTTGAAGGATTCCAGTGGTTGGATCCACCATTGAGGTTCCTCCATTTGAGCAATCATCCCATCATCTTGTTAATAGCATTCACAAAAGAAAACATAGTGGTGGACATCCCTAAATAGGGTTAGCCAATAATACCCTTCATTAGGATCTTAATGGCCATGTGTCTCCCTACATAATGATTCCTACAAGGACCCTCATGAGTGCCTTGGATATTGTATAGTTGATTTGCATCAAGAACACACCAACAAACTAGGTCATCAACACACACCTTGTAGAGGTGTTCATTAATCTCCATGAAATATTTGGCTTGATGAAAAAAATATTATTTCTTCTAGTGGTTTACCTCTTATGGCATCTCTTGAGTAAGAAGATAAGTAAGGATGCCATTGTACCATGTAGGTTCAGCAAGCACTTATTCATTTATTGCACCAGCAAAGAGGAGTTCATCAGGAAAATGATCAAAAAGTGAACTCTCCTCCTCTTTGATGTCCCCTCGTAACTGAGAAGAGTGGTCAGTGATCACATGCTCAATTTCCTTTCAATTCACCATTGTAAGATCAAAATCATGCAAGATTACTAGCCACCATATAAAATGGGGCTCACTGTTAGCTTGTTCACAAGAAAGTAAATGGCACTATGGTTGGTATGCACAAACACCTTCTATTGAAGCACATAGTGCTTAAACTTCTACAAGGAATACACCACTACTAGTAGCTCTTTCTTTATTTTAATATAGTTCAATTATGCAGCTACAATGCTTTGACTTACGTAGTGGATGTAATAAGGACATTTTTTATCATCCAACTACATACGCACTACTTCGAAGGCATAGTTTGATGTGTCCATCGTGATGTGAAATGGTTTGGACCAATCAAGTGCTCATAGAATTAGAGTTTTTATAAGTGTTTCTTTAAGTTGCTAGAATGCCTTTTTGCATTCCTCTGCCCATGTGAATGGAGCATCTTTCATTGTAAGCTTGATGAATGATTTAGTGATCTTAGAGAGATTCTCTATGAATCATTAGTAGTAGCAAGTGTGTGCAAGGAATGAATAGGACATCTTTAATAGTTTCTAGCTGGTGGGTTATTCATTAGATGACCTTAACTTTTCTAGGGTCCACCTCAATCCTTGCTTGAGAAATTCTATGCCCAAGCATAATTCCCTCCTAGACCATTAGATGGCTCTTTTACCAATTGAGCTGAAGGTTGGTCTCCATGCATCTTTTAAACACTTTCTCAAGGTGGTTCAAGGCCTACTCAAATGTAGTTCCATAGGTGGAGAATTCATCCAAGAAGACTTCCATCCTACTACCAATCTACTACTAAAAAATACTAAGGATAAGGTGTTGGAAGGTTATGGGGGCATTGCACAGACCAAAAGGAATCTTTTTATATGCAACAGTCCCCTAGGGACTTGTAAATGTAGTTTGCCCTAATCTTCTAGTGTGATCTAAATTTGGTTATAGTCACTATAACCATATAGAAAGTTGTAAAAACAATGTCCATAAATGGTGTCCAACATCTGGTCCACAAATGGCAACAAAAATTGATCTTTGTAGGTCATCATGTTCAACAACCTAAAAGCAATACACACCATCCACTTGCCATCTTTCTTTGGTACCATTAGAAGTGGGCTAATCCACTTTCTATGCACAATTTCATAGATAAACCCTACCTTGAGGAGTTATTTAATTTCCTCCATGATGATCTACTTCAATTTGGGATTTAGCTGTTACTATGGCTACTTCTTTGGCTTGATGGAAGGATCAGTATAGATACGATGCTAGCATATCTGAGGATCATCCTATTGAGTTTAGGATACGACCAAGCAAAAGTTGTTGGCCATCTATTAACCATGTTCAACAACTTCTCTTTCTACTCAAGAGGAAGGTTGGCATTGATTATCATTGACTTGCCATTTTTTAGAAATGCATACTTCATGTTGGTAAGTAGAGTTTTCAACTCTAAGGGCTATTGTTTGAAATTTTTAGGCATTTTCAACTCTTCCCAATAGGTATCATCAAGTTCATCATTAGAGAATTGGTGATGAAATTGCTCCAATTCATCCATGCATTCAACATAGACACATGTTAGGCTCTCCATAAGTTCCATGCAAAGCATGCTATTTTCAAAATCAGCTATGAGCCATTGGGTATCGTCCTATTTTGTGGCTAATGCATACAAAAACCTTTAAATTTTAGATTCATCTACACACTATCTACATGCTTTGATTGATATGATTTTTATGACCCATAGTTTCTACACACAATTACACCCTATATCAGTGTATGTGATGCATGGACCTTTCTTCTTCCTAATATTTCCAAATGCATTTTTCTTTGAAATCTCCAAGGAAAGATCTTGGATGTCCAACTGTGCATGAACGGTACTTAGCTAAGCCCTTTCCATGATGATTGGAAAGTTCCCCTTACAATTTTTAACACAAATGACTAGGAAATCAATAGGATAGGACCATCCATAGATGGTGGTCAAAATGTCCTTCACTAATCCCAAGGGAAAATTGATGGATTGGTCTATTAACTTAAGATAGGTGTTACTCTTCTTGAGTGGAGGCAAGTTCTAGGTTTTGTACATCTCATGAGAAATTAGATTGATACTAGAGGCTAAATTCAAAAGAGCTTCGCAAGGCTCATTCTTGATAATTTGAAGGTAAATGAGAGGACTTCTAGGATCAGATAATTTGCATGGAAGGTGACCAACCTTTATCCAATCAATTATCACATGGGTTAACATGATAGTATGCACTTTTTCATATGATTGGTTTGAAGGGGAATTGAACAGATTAGATGTAGAGGATGAGGAAGAAGCAAGGTTATCAGCCACATGGGTTTGTGAAGGCTTTATAGGATTGTTGGTTAAGAAGAATCATCTTTGTTTTGGGTCTAGGTTCCAAACCACATGGTTGAGGAGCTAGCTATAAATTAATGGCCCTGGCAGCATTATGTTGTTGCAGCTAGGCTAGAATTTCACCCTACATTAATGGAGTACGTGGTAATTGGGTTGAGGATGGAGTGACATGAATAGAAGGATGAGAAGGGTGATAAGAATATGGGGATTCCCCTCTTGAAGATGGAGAATGAGCTTCGTAGTACTTAGGAGAGTAGTAGTGATGCTAGAAAGAAACGTGACTAGAAAAATCATGTAGAGACTTGGGTTGTGAAACATAGTACCCATATGGATCTGGCTATAGGTAAGGGTACTACTACCTTGGTGGTGGCATCCTCCACAACTATAGGTGCTATCATTGATGATACTGCCAAAATGGTTGTGGTGGAGCTCCACTTGGATAATAGGCTTGTTGTTGATGGAACTACCTTAGGTTACCTTGAGGATAAGGTAACGTTTTGGGTGCTTTCCTTCTCGCCAATCTAGGATTTAGAGCATACACCCCAAATTATTACAAGTTATAAAATAGGACAAAATTACTTAAGATGTTCATATTGGTAGATGTCACATCCACCATCATCATCTAATTTAGACTCTACAACCTCTTCTAAGGTAGTAACTTTGCCCTTAGCCCTTTCATGGGCATGTTTAGCTTCCTTCCTTCTCCTGTGATAATGATCACTACTTTGCTATCTAGATTCCTCTGTAATTTTCAAATTTTTTTGGAAATTTTTATCCAAAGAGTCCTACATTTTATTTACCTTAGCCAAAATTTTGAAGATATATTTTCAGCTCAACAAGATTTTTCCTTATACCACTTCATCAAGTGGTGTGACCTCCTCATTATCAACAAATCAAACTTTCCTTTTTTTGATGGAAGGGTCCTAATTGTACTTCTTAGCATGTTTCCTATTTCTAAGCTCTCCTTAATCTTTGGCAACTTTATCAATGAACCTTTGGATCTAATGGACTCTTATTTCTAACAATCTCTCTTGGGCATAGATCCGAGGAGTTATCCTCATTTCTAGTTAGAGCACATCTATGATATGATGAAGTTGCTTCCTTTGAGAATAACCATGATCATGAAATCTATGAAAAAGGTAATAATAATGATCCATGATTGTGTTCAAGGGTTTATGTATTCATTATTTCCATCCTTGGATTTGCTTTCTCAAGTTGAACACTTGAGAGTACATTTGATATTTATCCTTAAATAGCTCAAGAATTATACTCCATCTATGAATTAATCTTGGCTCCAAAGGGTGATACCAGCTTTTTGCTTCTTTTATGCATGTCCTAGAAAATAGCTTAAGTATTTGCCAATCATTTTCTATGTTTTTTAAGGCACAAGCATCATGAAAGGCTTATAGATGGTTATGCAGGTATGAATTGTATCACCACCTCAAACTTGGGAAATTTGGACTATGTCTATAATGTTTAGCATATTTCAAGATGCAAGAAAATGCTCATCATAGTCATGGCCTCTATGATGACCATGGTTCTTATGATTCCCTTTTCTATCCTTCTCTCATGGTGGAAGGCCTCCCTTGAATGCCCATGCCTCTAATCTTGATCATCCTAGTAAGCTCTATTATCATGATCATTTCTAACTCGTCGATCACCTTCATCATGGTCATGCCCTCTATGGCTTCAATCAGAGGTTGAGGAGGAAGATGAGGATGATGAAGATGAAGAGGAAGGAGGACTAGCACCATAGTTCCTACCACCTCCTCTTTGATGGTCATGTCCATGATCATCATCATGATGCCTATCCTTCTTCCTATCATGACTCCCACCTTTGGATCCGTCATGATCATGGGATCCATTCTTACCTAAACTAGGATTATTTATAATGGACTATAAATTCTAGTTCAAGTCCCCTTCACCAAAATTAAGGGAAGAAGAGTGGTTTAGCAAGAACAAGGGGTTATTAAAGCATTTCTTCTTTATAGCTTAATAGCATTTCTCTTTCTGCTGATCTCTTTTCTGTTGTGTTTCAGTGGGATGATAATCCCAATATTCCTGTTCTTACATAACATATTCATCTTTGAGATCTTGGATGTCCAACCTCTTGAAAGTTTGGAATAGCATTTTAGGAACTGATCAGTTGAGTGGCAACACAGTGTTACCCTCCATGTCTCTCCACTATAGCTATTCATCTTTGATGAAGTGTTAAAGAGTCATGTTGATGGGCCCTCATCAACAGGGTCATGTCAATGTAGCATTTTCTATGTTTATGAGACCCCATCAATGCAGCACCACAATAAAGTCTATAAATATGTATTTACCAATCATGTTTATGACATGTCTTGTCATGATTCTAGCAAAGCTCTTGCAATTTTATCATTTGAGAGTTAGAATATTTTTTTGAGTGCTTATAGCAAGAGTTAGAAAGTGTATGAATCTTTATTTGAGAATTAATGTACCTAAGCATGGTAGTGTGAATGACAATAAAGATGAGCCTTTTGATAAACCTTATGGCACTTGGAAATAGATTAATTATCTATCTTATGCATTTAATAGTTTATGAAATTTCCTTTAATGTTTTAAGTAATTAAATAACCAATTAGGCCAAACTAAGCTAGATTAAGTAGTGATTAATTAAGCACATAATTACAACCACTTCGAGCATACGCTTGACACTTAGTAATCCTAGTAATGCTAAACATTTTGTAAAAATGTAAAGTTAACCATGTTTGTACGGAAAGTGGGAGTGTATGCTTATGTTAGGATTAGTTAGGTGTAGTTAGTAATATTAAGTTACCAATTGAATTACTTCATTTTCTCAATCCTTTGTTTTAAGCATCCAAAACATAAGACATAAAAAATAATAAATATCATATGTCTTGATTACACTTAACCATACCTTTGCATGTCACAAGTGTAATTGGGAAGACAATAAATGATTGTTAGAATAAGTTCACCTTCTAGAGACTAGTGTACTAGAAGACATTGAGTCCATAGAATTTAACTAGATCATGCATGAACACTTAGTGATTCATATGGTTGAGCATAAGGGTACTCACTGCTCATCATTAGGATCATTGTTGGGAACTCTTTTTGTTTGAAATGTGCACTATCTAGATATAGTAAAAATCATTAACATCATTGGATGAACCCTAAGGTCAAAATCATTCTAAAAATAAATAAAATAATTTAAGCACACTTATAACTTATTTTTATTATAGAATGTCTTCTTTTCATAAGCATGATGATACTAAACCACTAGTGCCTCAAGAATGCAATGTGGTATATACTCATCTAGATGAGTATGTGCCTGACTTCACCTTCATCCTGCACCAAGATGAACAACTACAGTGGGGAGATATGAAGGGCAACATCGTAATGCCTCCTAATCAGTCTATGCCTAGGATGCAACTTCAAACTCTTAGGAGGTTGGACATCTAGGATCTTCAAGAAGAGTACATTGTGCATAACTATGACTTCTAGGACTACAATCCCCTTAAAACAAAATGCAGGAGAGATTGACAAACAAGAGAAGCACCATGAGGTTATGAAGGAAAAATGGTTTACCAATCCCTTATTCTTGCTTAACCAAAATGACAATGAGGATCCTCTCTGTAGAGGTTCTCAGAGTGTAGATTCTCCACCCCTTACTATTGGTGATGGGGGCTTGAACCTGAAGCTACTATCCACTATCAACAATCTAGGTTTAAGCAAAAGTGGAAGTTTAAGCAAGGGATTGAGCATGCATCAAAATGACTAGAAAGATAATGAACATAGTTGTGACAAGCATAGAGGAGGTGGTAGACATCATGGTGGTGATAGTCCTCCTTCTTCTTTACCCTCTTCATTGGCATCTTCTTCCGAAGGCTGATAGAGCAAGTAGAAAAAGAAGAAGGAAAGCTAAGGAAATGGGAAAGTGCTAAGGAATATAATAGTGATCCTTCCATTAGAGAAAAGAAGGTCTAATTTTATGACAACAAGGACGATTCACCACTTGATAAGGTGGTGAGCAAAAAGACCATACTAATCCAAAATTCTATGTCTAAAATTTTGACCAAGGTAGATAAAATTTAGGATTCATTAGATGAAAAATTCTAGATTGCTCTAAAGATCATGGAAGAATCAAGAGAGCATAGTAGTGATTGTAACTGTAGAAGGCAGAAAGAAGCTGAACGTGCCTAACAAAGGGATAAGGGCAAAGCTACTACAGTAGAAGAATTTGTAAAGATAGAAATAAATGATGATGGTGGGTGTGACATATACCAATATGAACATCCTAAGGGGTGTTGCCCTATCATGTCACACTTGTAGGAGTCTAGGGTGTACATGCTAAATTCTAGATTGGTAAGAAGGTAAGCACCTAGAAGATTACCTTATCTTCAAGAAAATCCATGGTAGTTCCATTAGCAACAATAAGCTTATTATCCAAGTGGAGCTCCACCACAATCATATGAACAATATTAGCAATGGAAACACCCATATTCATGGGGGATGCCATCACTAAGATAGCATTACCCTTATAGGTAGTTAGATTCATATGGATACTACATTGAGCAACCAATGTCTCCACATGAATCTTCTAGTTACATTTCTTTTCAACATCACTACTACCCTGCATAGTATCATAGAACTCATTCTCCATCTACTAGAGGGGAAACCCCATATCCCTATCATCCTTCTCATCCTTTAGGACATGCTCCTCCACCCTTTATCGAATTACCTCCTACTTCATCTATGCAAGATGAAATTCCACCATAGCTACAACAACATAATGCAACTAAAGTTGCTAGCTTATAGTTGACTTTCCAGTTGAATGTTTTAGAACCCAGATCTTGAAAATGATCATTCTTCCAATCCAATAGTCCTTCATATTTCTCATAGACTAATGCAACTAGTCATCTTGTCTCTATATCATCCTTTGCATCAAAATCCTTTGAGATCCCTTCAAAAAAAATGCCTTCTAAGATCCACACTATCATGTTAACCCACACTGTATTTAGTTGGATTAAAGCTAGAAACCTTTCTAGGAAAAGATTTGACCCTAGAAGTTCTCTCATCTACTTATAGATCATTAGACATGAACCATGCAATACTCTTCTTAATTCAAGTTTTGGTGTCAATGTAATTTCCCATGACATGTATAAAGCATGGAACTTGCCACCTCTTAATAAGAGAAATATCCATCTAGAATTGGTACATCATTTAATCATAGTTCGTCTAGGACTTGTGGAGGACATTATGACTACTATTTTTGGGTGGTCCAATCCTATTAATTTTCTAATCATAAAGGTTGACAACTACAAGGGAGGCTTCCAAATTATTATGGAAAGGGCATGGTTAAGCACTGTTGATGCACAAATGGGGATTAAAGATATTTCCTTATAAATTTCCAAGGATAATGAATTTGGAAAGATTAAAAAGAAGAGAGTTCCATGCAGCACATATAGTGATACTGGGTTCAACTATGAGAAAAAACTCTAGTATGTCAAGATCACATCCATAAAAGCATACAAATAGTGTGCAAATGAACCTAAAGTTTAAAGGTTCCTATATGCATTAACGAAAAAACAGGAGGGCACCCAATGGCTGACAACTAATCTTGGAAGAAACACACTTTGCATGGAACCTACTGAGAGTTTGACATGTGCCTATATTGAAAGCATGAATAAACTAGAGTAAGTTCATCACCAACTCTCTAATAATGCAAATGATAATACCTATTGGAAAGAGTTGGAAATCCCTAAAAATTTTAAATAATAGCCCTTAGAGTTCAAAAATCTACCTACCAACATGGAGTATACATTTTTGATAAATCATAAGCTATTAATAATCAATGTCAATCTTGCTCTTGAATAGAAAAAAATACTATTGAAGGTGGTCAATAAATGGCCAACATCCTTTTCCTAGTCATATCCTATACTCACTAAAATTAATCCATAGATATCTTAGCACCACATTTATACTGATTTGTCCATGAAGCCAAGGAGGTAACCACAATGATGGTTGAATCCAAAATTGAAGTAGATCATCAAAGAGGAGATTGAGAAACTCCTCAAGGAAGGGTTCATCTACCCCATTGTGAATAGTGAGTGGGTCAGCCAACTCGTGATAGTGCCAAAGAAAGGTGACCAATGGTCGGTTTGTATCAACATTAGGGTGTTAAACATGGTAACATTCAAAGATAATTTTTTATTGCCATTCATTAATCAGGTGTTGCACCCATATCTGGGCATTGCTATTATAGTTTTTTGGATGGTCATAATGGCTATAACCAAATCTAGATTACACCAAAAGACCAAACCAAAACAACATTCATAAGTCCCTAAGGGACTTTTTCATATTGAAAGATGTCTTTTGGTTTGTGTAGTGCTCTTTCCACTTTCCAACACTTGGTCTTAAGCATATTTCAATAACAAATTAATAATAGAGTGAAAGCTTTTATGGATGACTTCACCACTTATGGTGCTACATTCGAGCAAGCCTTGGACTGCCTTGAACAAGTAGTCAAAAGATGTGTGGAAACAAACTTGCAGCTCAATTGGCAAAAGAGCCATCTCATGGTCTAAGAGGTTATTGTACTGGGGCAAAAAATTTCTTAGGAAAATATTGAGATGGACCCTAAAAAGATAAGAATCATCCAAGGAATAACTCACCAACCAGAAGCCATTAAAGATGTTTGGTCATTCCTTAGACACATTGGCTACTACCGATGATCCATAGAGAGTTTCTCTAAGATCACAAAACTAATAGTTGAGCTAATAAAGAAAGATGCTCCATTCATTTGGACCAAGGAATGCAAAAAAAAATAAAAAAATAAAAAATTCCATATCCTCAAGAAATAGCTCGTAGAGACTCCAATTCTACAAGCACTTGACTAGTCTAAACTATTTTATATCATGATAGATGCATATAAGTATGCCTTGGAAGCTATTCTTACATAGTTGGATGATCAAAAATGTCCATAATATATCCACTAAGTTGAATCATTTTGGGTGCTTAACTCAATTACACCACCACAAAGAAAGAATTGATGGTGGTGGTATATACTCTAGAAAAGTTCAAACACTATGTGCTTGGATATAAAGTGTTTGTGCACACTGACGATAGTGCCATCCACTTCCTAATGAATAAGCCAATGGTGAGCCCATGTGTCATATGATTGTTGGTGATCTTGTTGTAATTCAATCTTATGATGGTAAATTGAAAGGAGACTAAGAATGTGGTTGCTGATCATTTCTCTCAATTGCAATGGAATGACAAAGAGGAGAAGAGCCCACTCTCTAACCAATTCCTAGATGAGATCCTCTTTGCTTATGCAATAAATGAATAAATGCCCACAGAACCAAAATAATATGATAACATCCTCACTTATCTTTTTACTCAAGAGATGCCACAAGATTTGGACTATAAGAAGAAACAACAGTTTCTTCATTAGACCTAATGCTTCATGGAAATTAATGGACATCTTTTCAAGGTGTGCACCAATGGCTTAGTTCATTGGTATGTACTATTGTGGGGGCCACTATGTTGGGAGATGCATGACCATTAAGATCCTAATGGCAAGATATTATTGGCCAACCATCTTTAGAGATGCCTATCAATTTATCCACTCTTGTGAACATTGTCAATGAGATGATGGGATAATTGCACAAGTGAACGAACCTCAACAATGGATTCAACCACTAGAAACCTTCAAAATATGGAGCATCAACCTCATGGGTCCCATCACAACCATGTTAAATGAAAAGGAATATATAATTATCACCATTGATTACTACACAAAATGGGAAAAAGTAGTTATCGTCATCGATTGTACATCATCCATTACTATGTAGTTTGTACAACACAATATTGTGAATAGGTTTGGGATGCCACACACATTGATTTATAGCAATGAAACCCATTTTATAGGTGCTACTTTTCACAAACTTATGCAATGCTTGGGGGTTGAACATAAATTAACAACACCCTACCACCCCCAAGCCAATAGTCAAGTAGAAGTTACCAATAGGAAGATTATGAAGATCCTAATGAGAACTATTAGAAAATATAGGAGAGAATAGAGTATAAAATTAAACGATGCCCTCTAGGCATACTGCTCAACATGAAAATTTTCTATAAGCTACTCTCCCTATGAGTTGGTGTACGAAAAATTAGCAACTCTACCTGTCCAATCTGAGCTTTGTACACTTTCAATAGCCTATGACTTGGACCTTGACCTTAGCCTAGCATAAAAAGAAAGATTGATTAATCTAAATGTGCTAGATGAAAATTTACTAGTAGCCTTCTCCTTGAATGAAGTGCATAATGCATTCAAGAAAAAGCATCATGAACTTAGAATATAGAAAGAGAAATTTCAATAGGGAGATAAGGTTTTCTAATAGAACCCCACACATGTACCTCAAAAAACTAAGTTCTAAACATTATGGGAAGTGCATTACATCATTTATGAAACATTTTTGTCTACAACCATGTTGATCTACAAACTTGAGGGTCGGAACAAAAAGTAGTCATTCAACATTTAATAGGTAAAGCCTTTCCATGAGCCTAAGCAAGCTAGTGCAACAAATACCTTAACGAATGGACAACCACACTCAATTTTTTGGATCTCCTCCTTCCAACTTGATCATGGGAGAGATGGTCATCCATGCTAATCACATACATGGCTCCTCATTTTGTCTATTTTTTCTTTTACATATTTTATTTTTTGCAAATTTTTATTATACCTTTTTTATTTTAAAATATTTTCCTATTTTAAACCATTGTTTGTTTTACACCATCATTAGTACATTTAAATTTTTCTTAAATATTTTACACTTTCTATATATATTACTTTATTTTATTGTGATTTTATAATTTTTGTTAATAAATGTGCTTTGTGCTAATATAATATAGTGGTATTGTAGTTGTTGCTAATGGTGGTTTGCACTTAATGTTTTTGTTTGCTAATGTCTAGTTTTTATTTTTGAATTTTTGTACCAATGGCTAAGATATGGTTTCTTTTTCATGGAATAGGTAGTGAGTCCATGACATTCACCCATCCACAAAAATCTATGATTTTTGTCATTTTGGGAATATGAGGTCCCTTTCATTAAATAAAATTTTAATAAATTTGTAACCTTGGTGGTTTCTAGAATTAGAAAGGATACAAAGGTATGCATAGGGTGTCACTTCAAGGGGTATTAATACTCTTTGTACTCTTATACTTGGATGCATGAGTGTTTTCATGGATTTCTTACTATTCTGTGTTGACCAATAATAGGAAGTTGAATAATTATTCACATGGTGTGGTTCCCATCCAAAAATTTAAAAAAAAAAACAAATAAAAATAAAAATAAAAAAATAAACTTATGATGAAAATTCAAAGCACATCCCTTATATAAATAAATGGTCTTACAAGCATTGCTTATGGGAAGAGAAAGACATATTACCCATGCCTAAAGGTCCTCTCTAACTAAGGCCCTCTCTCACTTTTTGCTTATCTTTTCTTCTCTTTAAGGAATGATGGTTGTTTTGTGGGAGTACTCTTGTGTAGGGGATGGATCAATCTTGGAGTGGTGATGTGAAGTCACTAAAAGTAATTGGTTTTGGTCTAGACTAAGGATGGATCTTCTTAGGTCATTTAATCACAAATCCACAAGGGACTTCTTATGACATCACTTTGGAACTCCATTCCACCTTTTCCACCATCCATCCAAGCTACCCATAACTTACCTCACTACTTGTGTACATGTTCTTATTTAGTGTCTTTGCGTAACGTACTTGAATTCTTTGGTAGAGTCTTCCAAGTTTTGGTCCTTAACTTTCATAAATCATTCATCACCCATGGGACCCATGGACTCCTTAGGTTGAGGTTATTTAAGAGTAAATAGGGCATGTGCCTGCTATGGGGAGAACCCACTTCTATACCTTTTGGTTGGGTTCATTAAGCACCTTATCCTTAGACATTGTTGCAATTAGAATCTTTCATGCATCCATCTTCTACATCCAACCATGTTCTCCTTTAAGTATTTTCTCAATTTCACACATTCTCCAACAAAATGTTTAAGTTTTTGAGCTTTTGAAGATCCTCTTCAATGATTTGTTGGCTTTCGTAGGATTCCATACACCCCAAATTCATTCAAAACTTCCTTGTATTTTTTGAAATATTCAAGTTTCAAAATTTCATTTCTGGATCCTATACATGGGGTCCTATAAATGAAACCCATGAATATATGTGGCCTCATCAATGCAATGCAAAAATCCTATATATATGTATGACCCTTTTAGAATTTTTCACATTTGCTCTCAAATGCCCAAGGAATTTTTTTTATAGTTTTTAGAGCCCATAACTTCCTAATCGTTTATCCAAATGACTCCATTCTTTGACCCTTTAACTTGCAAAGGTAAGCTCTTAGTTGTGGGAGGCACAAACATGCCATTTTTGACAAAAAAGTTTTCAACATTTTTCTAACTTCCAAAAAGGTTTAACTAAGGAATCAACATTAAAACACCAAATTATATAAGTTAAACCCTTCCAACAAGCTCTGGTAATACTTACAATAAAAATTAATAAAATAATCAATCTACCATGCTTCAACCATATCCAAGTGTAACTAATTAACAAGATAAGGTATCCAAATATTTTAAGTTACACATTATATCTACTAATCCATGGATGTGTTGTGACTGTAGATGGCACCAAAAGGAAAATATACATAGGAAGGAGGACCATCTCAACCAAGGGAAAAATGGCCAAGAATAGGCCTAGAACGAACCAATTGCAACCCATGCTATGGGACCTCTTAGGGAAGAGGCTGAAGTGGAGTCTATTCATACAATTCTAGAATAGGTTATGGCAACAAAGCATTCCTATTGGGATGAGGTACCAATCCAACAAGAAAACCTTAAGGTGACCTTTATGGAAGCCTTCCTAAATCAAATTAGATCAAGAGAGGTTCAAAAGATATTGCTCCAAGAGTTGAACTTTAGCTATTTCTTGGAGCAAGCACCTAAAGAGGTACATGACCAACTAAAGACCTATCCCATGTGGTTAACTATCACTTTCAGTGGGAAGTGGTACATGGGAGAGATATTCTTATTCTAGAGCAATAGGAAAGCTAGTTCAATGATCAAGATTAAGGACATTTTAGTGTCTTTCTTGGTGCAATCCATTGCAAATGCACTTGGACTGCCTAAAACTAGGAAAAATCTCATCGACATTCCAATGCAAGTGGTCCCAACATCAAAAGAAAATGGATTTAGTAGTGCTATGGTGCTGACTATAAGGAGTATGACATGCTTACACTAGTAGAAAGAATCCATTATAAGATTGCAACCTTTTATCTAAATCCCATAGTGAGGCCTAGCAAGATAATTACCTTTTTTGCTTTTGTGTATGCCTCTCTGAGTAGAAGATTCCTAGTCAACCTTCCATAGCTAATCTATTTGGAGATAAAGAAGTAGTTTAAGGAGAATTAACGTGGAAGGAAGGTACTCCCATTTCCATGCCTCATCAAAAAATTATGTCAAAAAGGAGGAATAGCCTACTAAACTAATGATGCTTTCTAACATGCTCCAACTGCTAATTGGGCATAGATGATGAAGGACAAGACTCCTATAACAATGATCTAAGAAGAGGAGTAGCAACCACCACCTCCACTTGCCACTTAGAAAATAGTGTTATACATTGCTACAACATCCCAGTGGTTGCATGAGTACTGAGAATGGATCTTGAGCAAGCAAGAGTAATAGGTAGGCACAAGTGGTGGAGACCCATCTATGTACCAATCCACAATGAGTCACCTAAATAAGTTGGCTCAAATAGTTAACTTGGGGGAAGGTGGATCCATTTTCTCTACCCAACGAATGTAATTGTCTACAAGGTTCAATTGTGGTGCCAAAGAGGTAATGATATCTCTCTCAGAATAGTAGCAACTCCTAGACATTTCTGGAAATGTTGCAATCTTTTCAATGCACTTGGAGAAGGGTAAGGAGGCAATAGTATTGGTGATGTAGCACCAAGGGCAAGAAAAAACAGTAAAGGTCATTGCTGATAGAATTTCCAAAACACTCAATTTGCTTACAATGTCTATACTAGACATCACTACACTTACAAATGTGTAGACATCCATAGGGATCATGAGTAGTAGACTAAGCGTAGCTTAGCATGAACAACTACTAGACCAACTAGTAAGAACCAAGCAACCACTTCTAGATGTCTTTGACCTTTTGGATAGTATAATTGCAACCTAGTCAGATCTGCTAAAGGCAAGGGGCAAGAATATTATTTTGGAAGGGCAACATGAAATAGCCAAGGAGCTAAATGAATGCTTGGCTATAGAAGTTGTTGAATAAAGCGCACAAATTGCTAACCTTGCATTTCTCAACCTAGCATTGACAAGAGATGAAGCTCGTAAATATCTTCACACCAGGTTAAAAGGGGTTTAGGGTGTAATGAAGATGATAGTATTCTACTAATCCTTGGAAGAGGCCACCAAGCATAAAATTCAAAAGGCATTGG
Organism: Gnetum montanum; assembly: GCA_015680685.1. Taxonomy (NCBI): domain Eukaryota; kingdom Viridiplantae; phylum Streptophyta; class Gnetopsida; order Gnetales; family Gnetaceae; genus Gnetum; species Gnetum montanum. Next base: position 276,814 of record MNCI01029140.1, on the reverse strand, counting down.
ATCTAACCTACCTAGAGAATGTGTAGTTGACCACAAAAAATCATCACCTATAAAATGTTGATGTGCCTAAACAAAAATTGACTGATTTTATCCATCAACATTAGGAGTAACTAGCTAGAGAAAATATAGAGTTAAGGAGATTGGTAGCTAAGAACAAAAACCTCTTCATGGAGGAGGTTTGTGCCCTTCACCAAAATAATATAATAGAAGTAGCTGCTTGGAAATCAAAGGCTCTCAAATTTGAGAGAGTCAAAAATCATTACAAGGACCAAGTTGGCCTAAATAAGTAAATAAATGAGAAAAAAATCAAGTGCTGAAGGCAAAGATGAATGAGACCCTCCAGCAACTTCAACAAGGATGGGAATTATGGTAGCCCATTGTTGATGGGATTGATTAATTTAATAAAGATAAAATTCACCACAACGAGTTGCAAATAGAGGAGATGACTAAATATATAGAGCATGCCAACCTCCAATATGAAAACATGGCTATGTTGACTACCAAATGGTTGTAGTTAGAACTAGAGAAGTAAGTGGCCAGATCATACTTGTTGTACAAGCCTGAGTTCAACCACCACAAGGACACCAAGCAAACACTTGCTATAGCAAACACTAGACTCAAGGCTCTCAAGGGAAAAATACACATATCAAAGATATACTAATAAGAGCTTGGACAAAAGAATGAATAACTACCAGTAGTTACAAAACATAGTGAAGGAATTTGATGTTGAATGCAAACATTTTGCTGATTGGTTCATCAACGTTAAGGAGTTGTTTTCATTAATGCCCTATTCATGGGATAACCCCATTTTAGTCCACATTTGCAATACTGCATGGATTATGAATGATCCCCAAAGCAAGGAGGAGAAGATGAAGGCATTACTGGATACCTTTTGCCTTCCATCAGAGGTAGCAGCTGCAATAGGATAGACACAACCTCCTTAGCCACCATGTGCACTTAAAGCTAACGAAGATCCTTTGGAGCCTTAGGAACCTTCATTGCTTGGGATTTTTTGATCTTCTCAACCATCTTCATATTGCCAAAGGATGTGTTGTCTAGTTTGAGTAGTCATGTCATGGTGTTCAATTTTGTATCATGAACACCACAAATTTTGTAATGATGTCAGTATGTACACTCAAGCAATCAATTTTTTTGTGTTAATTTTTTATGTCAAGAGTCAACCAATAATCCCATACCTTCCCAATTTTGCAAAGGAACTTGAGAAGAAGTTTCCATTTAGTCATGGGGGTATGATGAAGTGTCAAAAATTCACATTTATGGGTCCCATCTATGTGATGTTGCCCTATTGACAGGGCCACATCAATGTAGCATTTGTTGCATTTATGAGGCCTTGTCGACATAGCTCCACAATAAAGTCTATAAATACGTGCTCACCCATCATGTTTATGACATGTATTATCATAGTTGAAGTGAAGCTCATGTAGTTTTGTCTTTTGAGAGTTAAAATATTTTTTTAAGTGCTAATAGTAGGAGTCAGAAAGTGATGGATCTTTATTTAAGCATTGATGTACTTGACCACAGCAGTGTGAACAGCAATACAGACAAGCCTTTTGATAAACCATGCAACACTTGGACATAGATTAATTATTTATTTTATGCATTTAATGTTTTATGCTATTTTATTTAATGATTTAAGTAATTAAATAATAAAGTAGGCTAAACTAAGCTAGATTAAGTAGCAGTTAATTAAGAAAATAAGTATGACCACTTCAAGCATACACTTAGCACTTGATAATCCTAGTAATGCTTAACATTTGATAACTTAGTGGCACTAATCATGTTCAGGATGTGTGTAGTAGGTGGGACTAGATGGTTATGTTAGGATTAGTTAGGTGTAATTAGTTACATTTAGTTAGCAATTGAATTACTTCATTCTCTCAATCCTTTGTTTTAAGCACCCAAAACATAAAACATAAGAAATAATAAAAATCATATGCCTCGATTACACTTAACCATACCTTTTCATATCACAAGTGTAATTACGAAGACAATGAATGGCTATTAGGGCAAGTTCACTTCCTAGAGACTAGTGTACTAGAAGACATAGAGTCCATGAAATTTGACTAGATCATGTGTGAATGGTTCGTGATTCGTATGGTTAAGTGTAGGGGTACTCACCACTCATCAATATTAATGTATAATGAAGGTGAAATTAGGCACCAACTCATTTGGATGATTAAATATCACTTTGCATTCTTAGGGCACTTATAGTTTTGACTCATCACACCTGTGAGAAGAATACATTTTGGATTAGGAGAAAAATTCAGTGTGCTTTTATAGTTATTATTATTAGTTAGAATAATTGCATATTTAAGGTTAAATCAAATAACATGAAGGATTTTCACTAAGTCCTAAAAGCACACAAAGCTAACTAAAAGTCCTTGGCAATGATACCAATGATGAGCAGTGAGTAGAACCTATGCCCAACCATACGAATCACAAGTGTTTACACATGATCTGGTTGAATTCCAAGGACTTCTAAGTTTGTATGTACACTAGTCTAGGAGGTGAATCAACTATTGCAATCATTGTCTTCCTAGTTATACTTGTGAGTAAAAGGGCATGGTTAAGTGTAATTGAGGCATATGGTTTTTATCATTTTTACCTTGTTATGTTCTAAGTCACCTAAGGATAAAGAATAATGAATAAATGGATTTAATTGCTAAATTAGTCTAACAACTAGCTAACACTTAAATTAATCCTAACATAAGCATTTTTCCCACTTGTTGTACACATCGTAAACACCTATAGCACTACTAGGTTACTAAATGTTAAGTGTTAGTCAAATTACCAAGCATTACACATATGCTCAAAGTGGTCTTACTTATGTTTACTATTTAATTTATCTTAGTTAATTACTTTAATTATTTAAACATTAAAGAAAATTGCTTAAAATATTAAATGCTTAAATAAATAATTAATCTAGTCCAAGTGCTGCAAGGTTTGATCAGAAAGCACATCTTTATTTCCGCACACATTGAAGTGCTTAGGTACAACAATGCTCAAATAAAGATTTGTACACTCTTTGACTCCTACTATAGGCACTTAGAAAATATTCTAACTTTCGAATGAGAAAACTACCAGAGCTTCACTCAAACTATGAAATGTGATGCAATAAATGCAATGGAGGGTACACATTTATAGGCAAAAATAGGATGCCTTGTCGATGGGTACACATCAATGGTTCAAATCATACAACTCATCGAAAACATCATGCATTAACCTCATAAAATTTTTTGGTGCATTGGATAGCTCAAATGGCATGACTAATCACTCATACAAACCATTAGGAGTTTTGAAAGTGGTTTTTCACTCATGTAGGTTTGATCCTTATTTTATGATAATCACTCTTTAAATATATCTTGGAAAATACTTCAGCATTACTAAGGACATTAAGAATATCATCCATCCTAGGAATAGGAAAATGCTACTTGATGGTTATCCTATTAATAATCCTAGAATCAATGCAAATTTTCATCTCATCATTATCCTTCTTAGGAACTAATACTATTGGTACTACAAATGGGTATATTGAATTTTTAATGATACTATTTAAGAATAATTCACTAACCTTCTGATGAGTGGCGAGGTACCCCTACACTCAACCATATGAATATGAGCTTTTCACGCGCGATCCGGTTGAACTCCAAGGACTAAGTGCTTATGCACCTTAATGGAACACTCAGGTTAACCAATCATTATCCTTCCAAACTTACTTGTATTTTCATGGTTGTATGGTTAAGTAAGGTTGAGGTAAATGATTTTTATAGCTTTTATATTTTCTATGTCTTCTGCTAATAAAGGAAAGGGAGAGAGAACTAAGTGACTAACTTACATTAACTATTCATTAACTAGTTTCTAAATGTTCCTAACACCAGTCTCCGTTCCCACTTGCCGTACACATCCTAAACCAATGCAACGCTGTTGGGATTACCAAACACTAATCATTACTAGGTTACCAAGCATTACATGCATGCTGAAAGCGGTTGTACTAAGTGTATTTAACTAAGGGGGTTGAAGGTTGAGAGAGATATTAACTAACTAGGAAAGCATTAAACAATCATTAATTACTAATTAGATTAATTTGTATGCTACAAGGTTTATCATAAAGTTCATCTTTATTATCATACACAAAATTGTGCTCAGGTACAAATTGCTCGAATAAAGATTCGTTCACTTTATGACTCCTACTATAGCCACACAAAAATAATTCTAACTCTAGAATAACAAAACTGTAAGAATCTAGCTAAGGATCTAAGTCTAACTCCCCAGAACAAATGGCACCACCTCTTATTTATAGAAGATGAGGCAAGACATGGTATTGCATGGAGGATGCAATATTGCATATGGGATATCATGTACACAATATCGTGGCTCATCATACCACCATGATTGAATGAAAACTCATCCTTGAGTTCCTTACAAAATATTTGGAAGGTATGGGATTATTGACTTGAATGACAACTAATGGTGAATGGGATGACGTGTGAATGGATCAATCATTACAATACATGACAATATTAGTATTCATGACTACAAGAATGAATACTATACACAATTGACATCTAGCCTTATTTGGTAGCTGAGATAGAAGAGAGAGAGAGGAAAGAAGAAGATGTGTTGTTGTCAACACTAAGATTGCACCTTCCATTGTCCATCCGTAACCACACCATCAATCTTGTTCCTTGCACAACCGTTCTAATAGCAATCTATTCTGAGTGTTTCCTCCAAGTCTAGTCCATTGCTGTATGATTGCCATCTACACACACAACATATTCACATATGAGCAAGGATAAGTAAATCACAATACAGTTGATACCTTGCTTCGGGGTAAGGTTCATTGGCTGAGTTGTGATATGGCTAATATGGATTCTAGAGATATAACACTGGTGACTACCCAAGGTGTAGGCGTTAGGAAAATTTGAAAAAATTGGACTAGGGCCCCCATGACTAAGAGCAATCCTTTGGTAGTGATAGAATGGAAAAAGATAAGGAATAAGAAAGATGGAGAAAAATAAACAATGGCAATGCTAATAAAATGGATGTCAGAGATGGGAATGAACAAAACAAATGTTGATTGCAGAAATGTTTAAGGGAAAGAAGTTAACTGGTGCACCAAATAGGAATGCCAGTGGGTCCTCCCCAAAGTAGGCTCATGACCTTGATGCCCTGACAATTCCACATTCAAAGAGTTCGTAGGCTATAGAAATGTCATTTGGAAGTAAGAGTTAAAGTCTTAACCATAATAATTCACCAAAAAGAAAAAAATGCATCAACCAAAATATAGACTACTGATACAATTGGCAATGATGTGGAAAATGAAGAAATAATGATGAGGAGAAGTGAATGGAATGGAATCCCAAGAACAAGGTGGTGTACAACTCTTGTGTATGTATGGTTAATGTGACTGAGAAGATCTCATTCCAAATCCAACCTCAAAAAATCGATATCCAGTGATGTTGCATTGATACACTTGGCTAATCCATCCACTTGTAGTAACAGGAATGCTTTTGCCAAAGAGTCACCACCATTCTGAGGAAACGAGAAAGGAAAACATAGGAAGAAAGAAAGGGCCTTAGGTAGAGGGAACATGTTTTTTTAGTTCCATATCTAGTACTTGTAGCCCAAATAATTATTTTGTTTAAGGGGTGTGGTTTGAATTCTCACTATTTTTTTTTTTGAGTGAGAAGCACATCATGCAAAGACTTATTTTTATTGGCTTAGCTTCCCAATAACGGAGTAATGTTAAAATGGTAAAAAAAACTAAAGAAGAAAAAATCCAAACACCCAAGAGAATTGCTAGCACAAATGCATCAAATCCCTTTGAAGTCATACCCTTTTCAGTCCTTAAGTCCTTCCTTAGTTTGAGAAATGCCCAGTCACCAATTTGTTAATAATTTTATTATTAAAGAAAGGGACTATACAATTCCAAGGCAAGAGAGACCATAGAAATTTATGGATGCATGGATGATGTGGACTCATTGCCTATTATATTAGAAGAACCATACCTTGGTGTCAACATTATAACTCAAAGGTAAAAACCAAACATTAGCAATCAATAGAATATAGTTCATACCACCATTAAGAGCACTTATTAGGTGACGAATCTAACAAAACAAAAACAACAAACAAAGATAAAAACAAGAACAAAAAAAAAAAAACAAATAGTCACACAAAAATAATGTGTAAATGATGTTGCAAAATAAAAACAAGAAAATTTAAAGAAATTTGTAAAAAAAAAAACTTTAAAAGGAGCCAAGGACCTTAAATGATTAGTAGAGGTGGCCATCTCCCCCATGACTAAGTTGGAAGGAGGAGATTCGAAATAGTGAGTAGGGTTGTCCCTTCACAGAGGTATTATGTGGACTAGCCATCTTGAGTTCATGGAAGGCTTTGGTTTGTTGCACATTAACTAACAATCTCTCATCAAGGCTCTTAGGTTTGTATATGGTCATGGCCCTTGAAGGAAAGGTTGCATGAATGATGTAAGGTCCTTCCCATAGTGTTTGAAATTTTGTGCTTTGTGGCACATGTGTGGGGTTCTAGTAGAGAATCTTATCTCCTCACTGATACTTAACCTTTTGAATCTTCAAGTCATGACATTGCTTATTATATGCCTTGTACAACTCATTTGATGATAGGACAACTAATCAGTTTTCATCTAGCACGTTTAAAGTTGTCAACCTTTGTTTTTGTGCTATATCAAATTGAGGTGGAGGTCATAAAACATTGACAGTGTACAGAGCTCAGTTTGAATTAGAAGTGTTGAAAGCTCTCCATACACTAACTCATAGGGAGAGTAGCTTATAGGGAGTTTCTATGTTGAGCAGTATGCCCAAAGAGCATCATTCAGTTTAGTGCTCTGATCTATATTTGCTAATTATCCTAGTTAATATTTTAGTGAGCTCCCTTTTGGTGACCTCAGCATGTTCGTTATCTTGGAGGTGATAAGGTGTAGTCAATTTATGTTCAACCCCTAAGCGTTGCATTAACTTTCAAAAAGTTGCACTTGTGAAGTGTGTTTGATTATCCAAGATAAGTGCACGCGGCATACTAAACCTATTTACGATTTGTTGTTGCACAAATCATGTAGTTGTAGATGATGTGCAGTCCTTAATAGTAGCTACTTCAACCCATTTCATTAGATAGTCTATGACAACTACAATGTAAGCTTTTCCATTGGACATTGGTGTAATG